>VUQR01011323.1:0-36342 GCA_015108515.1 Hemichromis elongatus
CGATGACCTGCACAGAGTGTAAACTTTCTCTCACCCAGTGTCAGCTGAGTTTTTGACCCCAGCAACCCCACAACCCTGAATTGAATAAGCAGTTAAGAAAGTGGATGAGCCATTGCTTCACTGGGTGAATACCCAGCCAAATCCAGCGCCCGGGGAACAGTATGCAGGGACAGTACCTTGCTCAGAGGTACCTCAGGGTAGCTGTTCAGTGGATTCAAACCCCCGACCTTCCGATCATGGGGCGACCACTCAACCTAATGAGCTATCCCTGCTCCTAAGTGACAAACACACACTGACGTTTTTTTGTGTGACATTTATGTATAAGAAAATGGTGAGGAAATATCACATTTGTGAAGGTATTAAGTGAGATTTTTCTGCTGATATATCTACCTGTGCTTTTGCTGTTTTGCAGTATGTCTTAACATAGTTGTTACACTGTTAACATCTGAAGTGAAATCCATCTCCTATTCTGAAGCTTTTATGTCTCTGTTGAGGCTTAAATCACTGACAGAAACTTCACATAATGCCCCACAGAGATGAAGAGAGTGTAAATGTGCTTTATATCAAAATTTTTCATGCCATTCACTTTTTCCACATTTTGGCTCATCCACTTTCTTAACTGCTTATTCAATTCAGGGTTGTGGGGTTGCTGGGGTCAAAAACTCAGCTGACACTGGGTAAGAGAAAGTTTACACTCTGTGCAGGTCATCGGTCTATCATAAGGCTAACTAAGGCTAAATTTAACCCATTCGGGTTAAATGTAGATGTGTAATTTCCCCATGGGGATTAGTAAAATATACATTATTATTATCACTTAGAGCTGCATTAAGTTTGATGACTTACACTAATTTTCTATATCTATCTGCAAGTCATGCCCAGTTTTTAGAGCAACAATCAGAAATATGAAACTATGCCCCTTTCTTTTTTTCCAATCAAAACTTTCATTAATGATATCTTTAAATATTGGTATTTTTTGTGCAAGTGCATGTATATATCCTGCATTCTGCTGAATCATGTTTTAAACTGGATCGCATGTTTTAAATGGAAATGGGAAAGGCCAGTGTGATGATACTGGTGTTAGGAGCGGTCTAATTAAAACTGATACAGTACATGTACCTTAAGCTCAACTCAAACTCCAATAACTAAGGTGGAGATCTCATGTGATTAATGACTAGATTTTACTAAGTATCTTCTCTTTCTTCTCAGTCTCTGTTCACTCGTGAGCTACCTGTCACCAGGAAAAACAAACAAACACCTGTTATCATTTTATGTGAATTGTGGTTTTGTCACAATGTGATTTTTAAAAGACCATGAAGCTGACAGCCATGGCTGCATTTACAAATGCTGTCAATTTAATGAACAAACTCAACATTGCCTCTTGGTAGAGATTGATAAATATAATACAATATGATGAAAGTGACTCAGCAGAAATCTCATGCTATAAGCCCACGTGAAGTGATGGGACTTCTGAATCGATTGAGGAGATGAACATTTATGACAGAAATGGAAAAACCCCCAAAAACTGACAGCTCAGAGAACAAGGGACTCCAAAGTTCAGATGCTTCACCTTTGTGAAAAGTAATGCATGCACAAGCAGGATATGGGGACAAGGGGCAAAGTCAGCAGGCAGGCTAAAATATCAAGAGACCAAAAGCATTAACGGGCAAAAGGCAGAGTCCAAAAGACTGTCAGGATGCCAAATACAAAAAAAGGCATGAAAGCTACAACTGCAAAAGCATCACAGGCAATCTGGCAGAGGTAATCGGAAGTGGACAAAATATATTTACACCTGGGAGTGAATGACGAGATGGGGAGTTATGATGAGACTTTATGTGAGGGGAATCAGGTGATCAGGAGAGGTGGGCAGAAGTTAGTGTAGGGATATGAATGTGTAGAATGAATGAATTGAGACAATATCAGAGCTGGGTGGAATGATAAGGATGCTAAATGTTATCCAAATGAATAGTGGAAACAAACACATTTAGATCAAGCTTTCTACATTAGTTTCCACATTTTCTGTTTGGAATTTAAAGTGGTTATTATTATTATTAAAGCATTATAAACTCTAGATGGACTCAAGTGTCATTTGATAATTCTACTGAATGCCATTTTAGAATCATCGAGCCTTGACAATTTGAGATTACAAAAAGATTTGCAATTATTATTTTTAATGATTATTACAAATCGCTGCAAAGAATCTTTCTTGTTCAGCACTTTGCTGGAGTTATAAAGGATGCACTTTTAGAACAAAAATGGTTGTGGGATAGGAAGCTTTTAGGAAATAGAAATTATCGTGTTCATTTGATATTTAGAGAACCGTTTGTTCGGTCAGTGTGGCCCACGAGGTGGACAACTACAGTTCCAGATTTGACTGTATCAGTGAGGGATTAATGATGAGTGAAGCTTGGGAAAATGTATTCTGATAGAGGATCTCAATTATAGCGAGCCGATGATGAATCCCTTTCTGAGGCCACAGTAATTCACTTCTATCTTGTCGAGTCTCACCCTATAATCCATCTACACAGTCCCCATCATTGTCTCACATCAGCAACATCAGCTGACCCAGTAAAGAGAAATCAAATACTGACAGATACAGTCCACTGTCATTTAGGCCAGTGGAGTGGAGAAAAAAATGCATATTCATAACACATGAAAAATGTTTAACACTATAAAAATGAACTTTAGTTTAAGTTTCAGTTGAGGTGTGAGCAGATTGGCTTTGTGTACTGAGTGCACACATGGCCAGCATATTATAGATTTGCCATGGAGGCCACACACTGCATTCAAGTCCACATGGTTCATAAAAGCAAATCCAGGCAGCTGGCAGATGGGTGTTGGTGGGTGAACACAAGCCAGACGCTGTATGCACCAGCAGCACCAGCAGCTCAGGCCAATTTTCTTCACAATCTGCCCTTCTTTTGTAGGACTGTGTGCAGAGATGAAATTATTATTATAATTCTTGATTAATATTTAATATATTACCACCGTGTGTTGTTGGTATGACTTTTTATGAAATGCTGTGTTAGTTTCATGCCAGATGTTGAGGGACACAAACCTTCCAAAAAGTTTGATTTTATTTTTTTTTAACAAATTTCCCCCCTTAATAAATAAAATCATTTAAAAACTGCATTTTGTATTTACTAATGGGTTATGTTCCACCAGTATTAATTTTTTTTGAATCTCATACATTTACATGTAATAAATATGAATGAAAAAGTCAGATAGGAAGCAAAGATTTTCTCACAGAACTTTGTCTGTGGGATGAGAGCTAAAACAGATGGAGATTTATGTGTTTGATTGTCTGTTTTAGCTCTGATGAAAGCATTCGTATTTTGACTTTAATATAGACCCAAAAGTATAATCTGAATGTTGGCAGTATTATACCAAAGCTAGGCAAATATAGAGTCAAAGAGACAAAACATGAGAAAAGGACGGATCGTGTTTATATAGCAGATGAAAACATTCTGTGCATAAACGCATACTTCCTCACTTAGTCCCATTAATTATGAAAAAGTGCAGAGGAGTGAGGAAAAAAATGACTGCTGACAAATCTCGAATGCATAGTGCAACAAAACACTTCAATTTGTCCTCCGCTGTTGCTGCCTTTGCTGATATACGCTGAATGTGAAGCACGGAGGTTTGAAAGCATATGCAGTGGATTAGAAGATACTTTGAGGACAAGCCCAGATGGTGCATTCTTTTACCATTTTCTTTTCAAACAAACACTTGTTAATGATTATTCTGCAAAATAAAGAGTCTCACCTCGATGTGATGGCAGGGCCCAGACTTATATAAGAGGTCTGTGTTGCCTAAACATAACCATGAAACAGCTGACGCTTTCCAGTCCATGGATTGACTGTGAATGCTTTGCTGATGCTCTGATCTTCTTTTGCACTGACAATTTTGCAGATGCTTTAACACAGATACATTTCTGTTATGTCCATGCAACGCTATGTTTCTCATAAAACGCCCTGTGTTTATTTTTGCTAATTAAATTCTCATAAATGTAGCGTTGACAACTTTGAGGAGCACATCTAGCGCGCTAATCTAGGGTTTCATTCTGCTGACAGCAAAAAAATACTCCACTGGCTGTAGGACGACAACATCTGGTTATCAGAAATTCCCCAGAAAAGACTTTCGTTGCACATTGGTCTAAAATCACACAACACATTTTTATGTTTATCCTGAGAGAATATTTATTATGTTTACATAACCAGTTCCAGGGAAGGAGGTTCTTATCAATAAATCATTGTATATCAATATATAAAGATAAACTGCTTACAGTCAGCTGGGGCTGTAACGTAAATCCCATGCAGGCAGAGCTAAATCAGATTTCCATCTGACTTACAAGGATTGTTTTCATATTTAGCCGCGACTTCAAATTCAGTGGGGAAAAGACAACACTGAGAACATTTGCAAAAGCGAACTGATCAATTCAGGATAAATTGTCAAGGGATGACCTTTTTTGTAAGAGGGCTTTACTTACTTTAACATAGTAGCCCTCTGGATTCAAAATAATTAATTGTTTTCATTACCAAAGACTCTCCAGTGGATTAATATCCCTGTGTTTCAATAGCGTCTCGATTTATTGGAATTACCACCCAGAATATTCTCCTGTTTTATATTCCCACTCCTCACCCATCTCGCTCTCACACACTGTCTGCAGCCCTGCCTACAGGCTGCGAACAGCAAGTGCTGACAGATGAATCAGACTTGTAATAAATCTACAGCAGAATGTTTAGAGCCACAGTTACATTACAGTACAATATGAAGCACTGTTAAGCTCTGTGCATTAAGATAAAGTCATGCAGTAAAATCCTCTTTGCTATATTTTAACAGATGGTGAAGTCTGAGCAACACCATCTCTGCTTCATGATCTATTCATAAAAAGGAGGAATAAAAACATATTTAAAGGGCTGGAGCTATTAAAAGCACTTGCATTTTCATGTCTCTCTAAATGTGCCGAGTGTCCTACCTGGCTGCTTACTGAAAAAATCATGAAATGTTGCCAGCATACCAAGACTGCAATATTCCCCAAACAAATATTCTTTTTAATCACAAAATCTTTACAGCAGCGCCAGACCGATATTAGCTCGTCACAGATCTATTGACTTTACACAAAAGGTATAACTAACTACAGAAACACCCAAGACACCGTCCATCCATTTTCTTAACTGCTGATCCAATTCAGGGTCATGGGTGGAGGCTGAAACCTATCTAATCTGTCATTGGGCAAAAGGAGGGGTGCACTTTAGCAAGGTCTCCAGTCCAACAGAGGGCTAACACAGAGAGACTAACAACCATTCACGCTCACATTCTCACCTACGGTCACCAATTAACCTAACATGCAGCGCAGGGCTGATGTGGCAGGAAACCAGAGTGCCCGAGAGAACGCACACAGGCACAGGGAGAGCACGCAAATGCCACACACACTCCACACCTGAGATACATTAGCAGTCATTTGGAAACAACATTGAACATACTGTAGATTACCTAATGGAACGCATTGGAATGTTTATTTCCCAACTGAATTCTCTATATTGGAAATATAGAAATTAAAAGACTCTGAATCTTAACCAGTTATTATGGAGGTACAGTTTGGAGTGCAGTCACATTTATTCACTCCCATCCGTTTGAGTTAATTTACTGTGGTTCATGATACAAATACCTGAAAAATTAATGACATTCAGCCTCAGCTGCAGGGTGCTATAGTGCTAATTAGTGATTTTTGGCATGCTAAGGCAGCATGGTGGCTCTGTAGTCTCCACAGTCAATATACAGCAAAACGGTCCTGGGTTTGAACCTTAGTATTACAAGTATGTTCTGTCAGAATGCCTACACTGGGATAAATGCAATAGACCAGTTTCCTCAATGGGACCATTAGAAAATTATTACTTTTAAGAAACAAACATGACAATTACAGTAGGTGTTGCATCTGTTAAACATGGGCCTGTCAGCATTCTTATTGTGTTAGCATTTTACTCAAAGCATTGCTTTGTCTAAAATGTTTTGCATTGTTTACTTCCTAAATTTCAGTGCCATGAAGAAATTGCATGTATCATGGAAATTCCCCAGCAGCCTAATCCTATAGCAGCAACACCAGAGGAGGGTTTAGAATGGACTGATTTACCCCAAACTACAAGCTTGAACAAAAGTAAAATTTTAAGTCTTAGGAGGGTGTTGGTGTCTTGAATTCAATACAAGAGGAAGTTCTTTCTACAAGAGAGAAACCTGAGAACCAACGCCTCCCATTCTACTTCTGGAAACTAAGAAAACCCATAAGCCTGCAGTTTGAGAGAGAAGTGCTTTATCAGAATAATAAGGTACTAGGAGGTCTTTAAGATAAGATAAGGTCTGATTATTCAAGACTTTGCATGTGAAGAGAAGGATTTCATATTGAATTCCAGATTATACAGGGAGCCAATGAAAAGAAGATAACATTAGAAAAAAAATATGATCTCTTTAAAAGCCTGCTACAGTAATTATAAGCAGTGTTTCTTCAGTATATTGCCAAGACAGTGCTTGAGAGCAATGCTTAAAACATTACTGACATTTTGTTGCAAAAATATTATAATAAAATCACTTTTTTGTTTCTTTTATGTTCATCGTGGATAGCACGTGCCTAGAGTATCAGTTTGCAACAATTCTTCTAATTCGAAAAACATCATCTTCATCTTTAATGGTTCTGCAGCTAATGCTCATCGTGATTCTCTGCCAGTCTGAACCTGTCCTGCCACTTCAGATGCCGAATAGTCTCTCCACCCAGCAGCGGTCTTCAGCTGCTCCCGCTGTCCTAATCCCCTCAACCTGCCAGCACCTGCCCTCAATTACCTTAATTAGCCACTCAGTTTATGCCCACTAACTCTAGTTATCTGCCAGATTGCAATATGTCAAGGTACATGAACTACTAATAGTAGTAGTACTTGTGGTGTTTGTACATGAATCTGTGTTTTGGTATATGACATGTCGGAAAAAAAAATCATCACAACCTATGAAAATGTTTCAAATTGTGCTATATCCATAAGGAAAAGGAGCTGCTTTGCACTCCACCATAACAGCAGCACCATTTGTGTAGTTTGCCTCACTGGTCTATGCTAAAGTAACAAGCTCTCAGAGCTGCCAAATGAATGTGAGTCAGATTCAAAAGAAGTTCAATGGTAAAGAGAAACAGACCAGTCATCAACAGGTTTTTGCAACGTGAGCCAAAAAGAGAGATTTTCTCACACACACACACACACACACACACACACACACACACACACACACACACACACACACACACACGCGTATGTATATGTATTCTTTCAGTAAGACAGAAATGTTTGTGTCTTCTTGTTGTTTATGATGCAAGCGCAGTCATTATATTTTATAATAACTTCTGTAAGAGACAAGGCTTTCTTTCACTGGCCCTTAAGTCCTGAGAATCCACAAGTATGTGTGAGTGCAGCTTGTTCTTCCCTGCGCTGCATGCCGTGGCCTGCACAAGCAAGCACACGAGCACCTGGACACATGCAGACAAACATGCACCCACCTTTCTCAGTTTTCACCCTCACGCGTTTATCCCAGCCTGCACCGACTTTCACCAGAGAAAATCATATCAGATAAACAGCCAACTATAACTGTCCTCTGACCATCAGCTGAAATGCTCTTTTACTGAGCTTCTCAATTGAGTTGACGGGTGTACAGTATTTGCTTGAAGCCATCATGGGAGCTGTCACAATCATTTGCAGCTAAATCACCACTGCGTTAATGCCTCGCTCACAGAGACTTCGTGACTGTTCATTCAGACGAATGTACGTCCTCAGAGGTCAAATAAAGCTATGAAACTGGCCATCTTTTCATAATCACCGTTGCAATAAAACAGCAGTTTGTTAAAACAGCACGGCTTTTATGGTATACACTCATGCACTTACATTTGTTTGGTTTTGATAATTTGCCTCATTGTTTTGTTTATACCAGAAAAATAAAACAAACAAACAAAAATAACAAGAAACTAGAAGATGTCAGCCACTGATTCTTAGAAATTGTGATTTTTTTTCTTCTTCTTCTTTTAATAATTCATTAAACGTTTAACAAAGAAACAAAATTATTTTAAGAATATAATGCTTAGCTGCAGTGCTATTCAGTGCTAATTTTTTCCTGCTATGGTAACAATGCAACAGTTTGTCACCCAGATCAACAACAAAAACAAGCAAAAAATAAGACAAAATCAGGTGATGAGCACTATTTAAAACAAAAATATGTGGAATTCTGATGCTTCATATATTACTAAAGAATTACAAATATATGTAAATGCACACAGAGCCAGAAAGCTGCATAAAAGCTTGACCATTACTTGTAGTGCAGTGCTCCATTAACTCTATATGCCAGAGGTTTATCAGACATTTTGTAGCACGACTTGACAACATGCTCTGTAAACTGTCACACATAGAGCTGCAGCATTTGCCCTTGAGTTTTGGGTTTGGTAGCGTTAAGGAAAGAGTGCAGCGAACAGCTCTCATGGCGGATATGTGTGAACGTGCTCGCTCCAGCCATTCGAAAAAACTCTCCTCGGCTGACTCTACTTAATAAAAGAAAGAGTTCAGCCGCTTAACATACTGCTTCCATGATGCTTTATCTTGGTAACAGGCCACTTAACTTCCTCACATAGTGGAATATTTCTGTCTCATCCCTGAGAGCGAAGCTGACACCAGAGACATCTCTCCTGACTGTCCGCAGTGAGTCAGCTGCAATAAATGTTTCATTCACGGATGCCGTAATGCTCTCTGGTGTGAGGGCTCATGTTGGCCTCCGCTGCACTGAAACTAAGTGCATATACAGTTGGTGGCTCCCTCACTAGTGTACAATGACACAAGTCGCAGCACTAAACGGAAGAGTGTAAGAGGGAAAATATACCATTCCTGCATTTGTCTCAAATCATCATACAGAAAGGAAATGTATTTTTAGAGATGTCAAAAGTGCACTAATGACTCTCTGGCTCTTTTCTGAGCACACTGTTGGCCACATATGCACTCAGATTATGGGTCTACGTTTGCAGCAGATCCATTGAAAGCAATTATCTGGGAAATCCAGACAATATGGCTGGCACTTAGAATGATGGGTCATTTTGCTGTTACAGTTTTTACTGTTGCAAACGTGGTCTGACTGAGTCAGCTTCAAAAGTCTCCCCCAGCATTAGCCCCAACAGATTTTTGCTTCCAACAACAACACTGTGGTCCTGAACGCTTAAAAAATGACAAGCGAGACTTACTGTTGCTATTAAAGTTATCTCTGTCTTGTCTCTGCAGTTTATGACAGGTGCCTGGAAACAGGTTCAGAAACTTAAAAAACACCCAAAGCAGACAATAATAATGCTGTCTGACTGTGCAGGAGCTGGTGAAACAATAGAGAAGTGAAAATCTTTGATATGCATGACGTTTTCTTTAAAACTAATTACAGGATGATTGTCCTACTTTTAAAAGTAGCACAAAAAGACAGTATGAAGAAAGTGAACCCCAGCCTGTTTTTAAAGGAAGAGTTTGCATTTAGGGAGCCATACCCCTGTTTCTGTTACAGCCAGGAGCCACATTGACTTTGAGAAATACGAACAGCAAGGCTTTGGCCAAAAGAATTGAACAGCCAGCACCCCGGAATACCTCCAAATACCATGATACCTCTTGCCAAAGTGAAGGGAAACAAGCTATGGTTTATGGAGGGTTGTGCATGGGAATTGGGCTGGGCACAGTAATTTCAGCAATATATAACAAGTTAATTAGTGAGCCTCAGAGGGGCTGCAGGCAGATATTTTTTTAATCTTTGGACAAAGCAAGGTGAGCTTTTTCCCTGTTGGCACTCTTGCAGCTTAGCTTCATTATCAAACAAACGAGGTAGGAGGGTTTGCGATCTTTTCATCTGACCGAATGAAATAAAGTGAATAAGCACATTTCTCATATGCCAAACTGTACGTTAAAGCTGGAAAAAGTCCAAGAACTGAGATGTTGCTTGTGCAGTCTGTCAAAAAGCAGCTTAAAATAAAGCACGGGTGATTCTAGAGTCTTTTCCGTGTAAGCAGCATAATTTATATAGGTTGGGTGATAAGGTTAATAAGAAGCAGAATCGCTGCAGCAGTAGCAATGTCACATATTATCTTTTTCAGTCAGAGTAACAGAAATAGCTGAAACGTGTACTTTGGAGGCAAGTCACTGGGGGCAACTCTACAAAGCTCCTGCAGATGCCTATGGGTGCCAAGCTGAAATGGAGACCTGCCTCAAGGAGGAATGTTTACCCAAGCTTAGCACAGAGCCTTATTGCTCAAAGAAGCATGAGTAGATTTCTGTCTGCATTTCAGTTCTGCAGCAGCTCTGTGCCATTTCAAATTGGGACCTGCCCAAAACGAGCCCCCCTTGTGACGACAAGAATAGCTCTTTTAAAGACAAGGAGAGGACAAGAATTAACCATGTGTGATCAAGCGTAAAGAAACTGCATGCCAGCAAGGAACCTGACCAAAAGGATTCCCGACATTCCTATAAGTGTAGGAACAGGTCAAGTTCAAGTCAAACGTGATTGGGGAGAAAAGACTCACTTTTGTTTCAACTGTTTAATGTATAACTCCGTTTCGACGGACGAAAAATAAAAGAGCAGATTCCGAAATTCTCTTTGCAAGTTTCTTATGCACATAATCAGACTAAATGCATATGTGAAATATCCTGTCGTGTTGTTTTATTTTAACGCTGGCAGCACTCAACGTTTTATTGGATTTTGACTCTCTAAGAGAAAACGTTTTATTAACATTCCGCGTTGTACAGCATAAACAACACCTAAATAAATGAAAGAAAGACACAATCCCGTGTTTGGCACTATTAATGAAGATTCACTGTCTGTGCGTAAAATAGGAGAAAAATGCTGATCAGACTTTATTGTATTCTATCTGTTTAATACAATGAAATTCTCATACATGCAGCTATTTAAATGGTCTGTATGCGTGCTGTATTTTTGTCATATAGGTTACAGCCTCGCTGCACTCCTTTGCAAACCTGCAGCTTTTCTTTGTCCTTTATTACACCCTCTAAATAACCCGATCGTGAACAGACAAAAGAAGTTCCTCCTCTATCCATTCCCCCAAGCACAACGCACTTTCAAATACCCCACACCTTTATGTGACAAAAATGAAACTTTCACATGGTTGAGTGCAAATAGCTCGGATACTAAACAGGGAGATTACTTCATCCAGAGGCGAGTTAAAATAAGAGAATTTACCATGAATGTGCTGGTTGACCACATTCTCCAGGCGGTCGAGCCTCTCCATGATCCGGAGAGTGTCACCTCGCTTGTCCCCTTCTAACTTTCTCTCCGGTAAAGGCATCGGGACCTTGATGTAAATGTTGGCGATGTAGTTAGTAACCCATCCGACATAGAGCAGACAAACAATGTTGGTCATGCCGCTCAGTATCACGCATGTGGACACCAAAGTTTTGGTTCTCCTGGTGCAAGCCATGCCGACATCCCTCCATACAGCTTACGGTATCCCGTTAAACCGGAGCAAGAGGCGAGAGCCCGCCCGCAAAACTGTGATAGTGAAGTTATTTCCAGCAACTGTTCAGCAACGCAAAATCCAAGAGAAGAACATTTACGTCCAAAGAGGTGTTAGTTTTTGGTTTTTTTTATCCCCCTCTCTCGATTTTGAATAACAGGTTAATATGAAATATCTACAGGTGAAGCTCCCTCTCGCGATCCATCGTAAACCTCCGTCAGCTCCACTAGCTTTTGAGAATTGAGGAAACTGGAGAGACACCGAGCATCCTGCAGCCAATGGGAGGGTGGAGAGGACTGACAGTCTGCCCGCTGCACGCGTCCTCACACTGCGCACTGATTCACTGTGAAAGTGGATCTGTCAGGACTGTTCGCACGTTAGAGGACAGAAAGTAGCCAGGCGTTATTTTATTTAGACAGCGAGATATTTCCAGTATGCGTGTCTGATTTCTCCCCTCGAACACGTTGGTTTCTTTCTTTCTTTTTCTTTCTATTTTTCTTAATTGTCCCGTGCATGTAGAACACACTTTTGATGCAAGAGCTATGAAATCCACAGCCTACCTGGTGCAATACTGGATTAAACCACGAGATAGAGACAACGGGGTTTCACGGTAAAATCGAGGCGTGGGGTCATGTTAGAGGTCTTTGCATCGCCTAATCAATGCAGAGAAGAGGGAGCAGGGGGAAAAACAATTCAGCGAAGATGGAGAATGATTTAAAAAAGTATATTCTAGGCTAAATCGTGAACTTGATCTTTTAATATCATCAGGCCCCTTTTTTGAGTGACTTGGTGATGACTGAATTTTAAATTATGGACTTTTGTGTCTAGGCCTAATTACACCCTCTCTTTATTGACGTTTCATTAAAGGAGTCAATAAATGACACATAGCAATAAGAAACAGCTTAAAATGCTGCCTTTGTGTAGGAGATTTTTCCACGTACAGTGCTATAATACTCATGTCTGCAGCAGAGCCTCAGGTTTACGCAGATCTGTCACTTAGTGAGTTTCCTTTTCGGTCTATCCAAAGCATATATGGCATTTCCTTTTCCCTTTTAAGCAGATCAGAATGTTTTTATTTCATATTAAGAGCACACAGTATTTGTCTGCAGTATATTTTTATTGTCTGAATGAATGTCAGACGCCGTTGACTGTATTTTTCCCCCCACTTCAGTTCTTGATTATGTTTTGACAGAATTTTCCTGTATCATCCCCACCAGATGATTATTTGCTAGTAAAAAGCCTTTGTCATCCAATCTTCCAGACAGCAACAGCAGAGCAGCTTGCCAGGGTGAAGCTATTATATTCAGTAATGAAAAAGAAAAGTTACATCAATATGATATAGGCATATTTTTTTCAAATGGGATAAACAGCGTTAAATGTGATACTTAGTTCCTCCACATTTTTCCTGAGTGACTGAAGCATGTTAGTGAAGTAAGATAGGAAAGAAAAGCAGAACCAAGGCCGACAGATTCATTTGTTTGCAGTTTTATCCCATTTTAACTTTACAGAGAAAACGTGAAATGTCTTCTTTTTGCTTGGCTGCTGTCGTATACTATGATTACAGAGAATGGGAGGGGGAAACCAGAAATCTGGTAAATTGAACTGACAACTGGGGATATGCGGTCATTTGAAAAACAAATCTAAAAGCCTTATTATTCTAAATTCAATCACTTTTAATTTATTTTGACAGTCAAAGATCACCACTGTTACCCAATTTGTGCTTCATCTGTGATGGTCACACTAGCATCCATTATCACTGAGTAATATCATTCCCACTCAGCTTCCCAGTAATATGACCCACACTTTGGTTTAAAATGTTAAAGGACAGCTTTTTTGGAATTAAATACTGCATGAGTTTACATTTTCAGTTTATTAGTTTTGACACCCGTACTTAAATCAGTCATATGCGGTTCTTTATTTGAACTGTAAACACAGAAGTTCTGCTATCTCTAAGATACAGTCAGGTCCATAAGTTTTGGACAGTTACACATTTTTGTAATTTTGCCTCTGTACACCATCACTGTTTGTTTTGCAATGAAGAGTCAAGATGTGGTTGAAGTGCAAAATTTATTGCGAACACTAACTGTTTAGGAATATTGCATTTGTAGAGGTTCAAATATAACTGGTTGAAGTAACATAATTTGAAATATAAGGACGTTTTTGGATGAAAATTTATTGCAGTCAAAGACCACCTGAACTCTTGAACCAAAGGACATCACCAAATGTCCCTGGGTTCTAGAGCTTTTAGATGCTCTGCCAGGTCTTTATTGCTGCCTCCTTCAATTGGTGCTAGTTTGTGGGTCTCTCTGCCTTCCGTTTTTTATTTAATAACTAAAAAGTATGGGTTTAGATCAGGTGAATGACTTCACCAAAATATCAAATTTCTTTCGCATAAAGAACTCCTGGGTTTTGCCGTATGCTTTGGGTCACTATCCATTTGAACTGTAAATAGCGAGCCCATCAATTTTGCAGCATTTGGTTATTTCTGGGCAGAGAGTATGGTCTGTACACTTCAGAATTCATCATGCTTCTTCTATCAGCAGCCACATCATCAATAAACACTAATGACCCGGTTCCACTGGAATCAGAATCAGTCACCTCGAGATCTTTCATCTGCTCAATTTGTCATGGAATAATGAGGGACCAGGCCTCACCTGGCCATGAAACTATATGTCAGGCAGTTGTCCAATTACTTTTGAGCTTCTAAAAATGGGGGACTATGAATAAATATGGCTGTACTTCCTAAACAGTTTATCCAGTGCTTTTGTTAAAACCTTCGAATTAGAGCGGAAAGTCTGCACTTCATTCCCATCTTGATTGTCTGATTTAAAATCAACTGTGATGTTGGACAAAATGACAAAAAATTGTGTAGTGTTACAAAAAACTTAGGGAACTAACTGTGAACGATGCTTCTCTTTTACTGATTTACTGTTCGATTGGCAGATTGCCTGCCTTTGGAACAAAGGATTAGACAGATGAATAGTGTTAATTTTCTACATCTGGGCCCTAGACTGTACCCAGACAGTCTGCTTAAGAAAGAACTTAGGAGATAGTGCACAAATGCTATTTTGTTATTTAAAAAAATAATAGTAATGAACTTTCGAACAGTGTGTTTTGTAGTTTATTTTCATTACTCTGGTTCTTTTCCTATTCTTATTGGTTTGGTTAGGCAGTATCTATTCCCTGTCAGTGTCACTTAGTGAACCGCTGTTGCAATTAGATTCAGTTGCTCAGCCGTGCCGCAACTCAGTTGCTCTTTAACTTGCTTTGTCTTTCAGAACATAGGTTAGGTCATAGTTAGCTTTGCTTTGTAAAAGATTATGTTTATTATTTTTATTGATACACATTTAATCTCACTGTCCAATGTTTCAGAGCTTCTGACACCTCTATAAAAGACCACCACCTCTGTCCTGTCTTCTCAGCAGCAGCAGCCATTTATGGCTGTGAGATGATCAATGCAGGATCATGCTGCCCATTCATCTCAGCTAACAGACCTGCCAGACTGCCAAAAGGTAGATTTGTTTTAGTTTGCAATATGTGAAGGGTGTTCCTATTCTCTAGTTACAAGGAGCTGATGAAAAAGATTTTTCTTTCTTTTCCCATTGTTTCTACTTATCCCAAACCATTAGATTCTCCAGAAAGTCAATAGACTGTTTGCAGTCTTTGCAGCTTTTAAGTTAAACTGTAAATTGCTGTCCATGACAAAAGCTTAAAATGCTGTGTATAAGGTGTGATTTACAATTATGAGACCAGTTATAAATCTTTATTACTCAGTTAATGAAAACATTCATTTAGTTTTGATAATCACATTCGTGTTTTTATCAGTATTTTTCAGCTAAACATTGAACCTGAAAGTTCAGATGTGACTAGTGTTTGCTTTAGTTCTCTATCAGCTGAACTTATAGATTTTATATGTTTGGGCTAGAAAGTGTTGAATACTGAACATCACCCAGACAAAGTAGCACTCATAAAATCCTGCTCCTCACACAAGGTCTAATCAGACCTCATCTTATGACCTTGGTGTGATACAGACCTTATCCCACATAGCAAAATTGGTATGGCCCAGATCTGGCTACACAATGTGCTTACCGCAAAGAATGACGGCCCTTTGGCGGCCCAGATCTGGTTTGCCAGAGGTGGCCCACACATGGGCCAGCACAAGGCCAGTTGCAGACACACTGGTGGTCCTGTGCTGGCCCACAACAGTTTCAGCTCTGGCCCCAGATGTCAGCTTAATGTGTAGCTTAATAAAGCCATGTAATAGCAACATGCTAAAGCATATAGTTAGGGCTGAATCAGATAACCCTGAATCCTATCTTAGTTACGCTGCAGCAGATTCCCATGATGCACTGAGTGTTTCTACTTCAGTCACTTTTTTCAGTCGCTATGTGTTTATACACCTTTCTGCATTTAATTATTAGTTATTATCAATCTCTGGCTCTCTTCCGCACAGTGTCATTGTCTTCTCTTCACAGATAGCCACACCCTCCATGAGCCTGGTTATGCATTGAATTGAATTGAATTGAATTGAATTGAATTGAGTTGGTCATTGATGCAACTGTAAGATCCAACAGATACACTCAGTTTTTGACATTTATTACCTCCTAGATATTCCACAACCAAATGTAAGTGGTGTTTATGCAAAGTGTAGGTGTTCAGGAAACACCAACTCATCCACCCCATGGGAAACCACATGAATATGAGTCACACGAGTCACCAAACGCTGAGGTGCATTTTGTTGAACAAAAATTGACAGAGTGCTGCTAATTCTCTTATTGCAGAGCTGTCATTAACATGACATTAACATCAGGACAAAAACTGTACACAGGGAGCTTCATTGCCTTAGTTTTCACGACTGAGCAGCTTCTGGAGGTGACGTGTCAGTGGCCCAGCACTAATGTCTGTACGTGTAATTGTAGCAGCCCTGAAAGCAGGCATGGCTTTTTGTTTAACTCATTTCATGATTTGTTAGGGTAGTGTTTGATGTAATGTTTCAGGCATCAGTGCTAGAGGATTTAATTTACAAAAATGTTTTATGACACAAGAAGACCTTCAGCATAAAACTGAAAGAAAGATTTCTCTTTTCTTTCAGAAATCTCACTGAGTTACTTGTTTTGCAGAGGAGCACAATTAAAGAACAATGTGTCTTTCAGTCAAAACCATTTTTGAAATTTTCATTAGACAAAAAGATTATTTACAAAGCAGTATAGCTGCAGCAATTCTGTATTTCAAGGTTGATCAAAACTACCCAGCTATCATGTCAGTGTTTGAATAAGTTCTCTTTTCCCCTTTTTCCCTTGGTGTGTTTGACTGTAATAGAAGATGAGTGCTTGTGAAGAGAAAGTTGTGCTTCTGCTTACTTTTCTTTTTGACTTCCGTAGACTAAAATTGCAATAACCTTACTTGATTCCTTCCTGCCTGCACAGAGAAAGCTCTGTGGCTTCTCTTTCAAGGCACCAAACTGAGCTAGTAAACTCTATTTCCTCTAAAAAGCCCTGGTGAGTTCACCTAGCTTTTCTCTTCAATATTCTGTCAAACCAAACATCTATTCTCCTCAAGCCCCCTGCCATCACTTTCTGATACATCACTTCGTTTTGCTACATTAAAAAAAGAAACACTCTAAAAACACAGATTTAACCTGAAAAATTGTTTTTGCTTCATCTGATAAAGTAAAAGCGCCCTCTGTACTTGGTTTTTCCTTTTCAGCCATTTTCTGAGCCTATTTACTTAGCAAATTGTTGCTAAAATTAAAGACATACATTTTGCTTTTTGGTCCATTAAGGCCACGTACCTCCTCAAGACCTGTGGCTTCTCATTTCGATGGTTTTATATGAAAAGCTGAGTTTCTGCACAGGCAGCCTGCAGAGCACAGCATGTTTATAACACTCAGAGAGCTGACAGAGAGATGAGACTATTCAAATTATTCGTAGTGAAAGGATGCTATACTTCAAATGTGATCCCACTAGATGGATGCAGCTTTGATTGTGCTGAGGAAAGGTTGACGGTGTCAGGTAAACAAGACTAGACTTCAGGACGTACAGGGAGTGAACACAATATCTCTGCAACCTCATAAAATCGTGTTCTGGAGCCCCACAGCAATCGCTAACTACAAATATATTAAATTATAAGGTGGACATTATATTTTGTCCACACCAGCTCTTCTTAACACTGTGTAACATAATAATAGAAACACACAGAATAAAATTTTCCAGAGCCGGTTTCTCTCATCTCATCTCAACAAAAACAATTTATTACTTTAAGCTTGACAAATCTATTATCCAGAGCAGGGCTGTTGAATTAAATTATGCTGCACTTGTGATATTTTGTCCACCTCTTGTAGATTAGATGTATGAGTCTATTCTGAGTTCAGTGCTTTGTTTGTTGCCTTGCATTTCAGTTGTTTCATCATGTATTACAGCACTTCATTTTGTCATGTCAAGAGTATGATTAGAGAGATCTGGATAGGTTTGCAGTTTCTCTCTCCGGAGTCCTCTGAGACACACTCGTGATGAACAAATGAGCTTGAACTTAATGTGATTCCCATCTCACATTCCCTGTGTCCACATCAGGAAATATAGCTCCACAACCACTTAAATTAATATGGGGGCTTGTTTAAAATTACAAATGTTCAGAACACTTCAGCGCAAATATAAAAAAGACTGCTCTGCTCTGAATTTGTCCCCTTCAGCTGTTGCCAGCAAAGAATAGTTACACCACTTCAAATAGTTTTTTAACAAGATGGAGGTCAGAAAAAGAGACACGGAGAAGTGAAAGCATAATTTGAATTAAAATGTAAAAATATGAATATTTATATGACTCTTGCATAAATGATTTACATGTAATTATACATTTTTACAATTTTTGTAGTGTTGGTTTATATATATATATATAGTAGTAGTGTTGCTTCTGTGTGTGTGTATATATATATATATATATGGTGTGGTATTCACAGATGTGGAGACGAGCCTTTACCTGTACGAGACATTTGAGGAGTATTATCCTCACCAGACACTCTCAAGGGGGTGGGAAAATCACATTTGCTCCATATCTGATTGTTCCTTTTTCCCCTTCTTACAAGATAGACAAGCACATGATGGTGTCAGTGAGTGGGTGTAGAAAAACTTACTCTTGAGACTTTGAATAGCACATCAAAATACTATGTAGTAAACAAGTGGACGATTCATAATGAGGCAAAGTGCATAATTTCAAGGAGAAGGTTTGAAAGTTGGTTGAAAATATCACAAAGATCTGCTTCATACTTTCAGGTTGCCACTGACTAATAAATAGGTGTTGAGTGTGTGCTAATTAATGGCTATCGTGGCTGCAGTTAAAGAACTTACAGATGTAGTGTCTTTGTCTGTATGAACTTGCGGTGATGATTAAAGGATAACCTCTCGCACACAGCAATTTATCAGACATGCAGACAAGCCCATTTGCTGAGACTGAATGTGACAGTTGCTTGGCTCGGTGGCTTATAGATCCCTAATACCAACCTCAAAGAGTCCCAGTGCCTGGCCTCACTTCAAAAGAAATTGACAGAAATTGCAGGTGTGTATGGTTTAAAAATTAAAAGATTACACTATTTTGAAGCTGGTTACCAGGGCACCCAGTGATTGTGCTTTCTTGTAGCAGGTGTATAAAAAATGCATGTAAAAAGTGCACTGGCTAGTTATTTAACATGTTAAACATCCAGTATGGTTTAATTCAGCCCATTTTTTTTAAAACCTTCACAAAGATTTTTGGGTCCCCAGAGTTAACTTGCTTAGCAAATGTTACTGAGATGTTTGGTACCTGACCAAACATGGTTGGAGTTTAACAGCTGATAGATGGGCATCAGGTTGCTTTGATGTCTTGTAGCAGTCCTGTCATATGCTCTCTTTTAAACTGAGAAATACAGATCATATTATTATGCTGAAAAAATGCAAATTTGCCGTGCATGCCTTTTAATCCTTCTTCGTTCTTTTTTTCTTTGTTCTTTTCTTTTTTGTTCTCATGCTCAAGCTACTACTTTGGCTTATAATTATTTGTTACTGCTAAGAATTTTTGTACATGTCAGAAAATCCACCTAGTGAGAATCTACTGTATTATTATGTATGATAGTTTGTAGCTTTATAAATTTGAATATTTCTAACCTTCATTCAGAGAGGCTTTTCAACCTCTGGCTGCTTTTTATTCTGCAACTGAGGAGCTGAAATAAATTCATCATCATTGACCGTTACAATAGAGGAGTCTAATACCCGGCGTAAAGTCTCCTTTCTTTGCCCTACTTTTTCCATTTCAGCTTGAGATTTTTTTTTCTTTTCTTTTCTCTCATGCAAGAATAAAACGATTTTGGCTAAACTTTGTAGCTTGCAGTATTTGACATCATGCATATATTTATTCTGCCCAAAATGAGAATCCCAAAGCCTCCATCGTATGTTTTTCTTTTTCAAGAGCGAAGGTAACCGAATCTCTTCAGTGTTTTGTAGCAGCATAAGAGCTTGAAATATTTTACAATCAATTAAGATGTTTCTCTAAATCCAATCACCTTGTAAGTGAATATTCTTTGTAGATTTGTTTTAACAGTGTAATTCACAAAAATGTCTTCTTTTTCCATTAGCATGGTGAATGAATAAAGTAACGCCTCCTGAACATTTCATTCTCTGGAAAAATTGTCTGTGTCCTTTCTATATTGTAGTAACCCTTGGGGGTTTATGTGTAATCCTTATTATATAAGCTTTGTAGAAAAAAACTAATCTGTCTTAAATCCTTTTGTTTATAAGCCTTTAAGCCACGAATGATTCACATTTCCTAACAAGCTTTAACATTTAATGCTGAACCTGAGTTTGTCTAAAAATACTAAAGTAAAGGTATAACAAGCAGAAAATCATGCCGCAAATTCACTTTTCCACAGTGTTGACTGATATTAAAGGTGACATCTCTTTGCTGCGGGAGACTGACTTATGAATGAGTTCAACACTTTGAGTCAGAAAAAGGCTTTTAGGGGTTATGACCCAACATGCCCATGCATGTGTTATTCCTGGATGAACTAAATAACCTCTGAGGTCACAATTACAATTTGATGTCTGTTCAACCAGAGATGTAAATGAATTTGAAGTTGGCCCTGTGGTGTATGTGATCATCTTCAGTTATATTTCCTGCTGATCATCTAAGGTACTGAGCTGAAACCATGATCCATCCTTTTTGCAGGGGCAGCAGTCTGAGCAGAGATGCCAGGGGGACACCAAGGTGTTTTCAAGACTTCCAGACTTAATCTTTCCAACACATCCTGGGTGGGCCCCAGGGGATCCTGCCAGTGGGACATGCCCAAAACCCCTCATCCCGGTGGTGTTATCTAAGGCTGGATACAGGCAATGCTAAATATTTCATATAGACCTGAGTGCTTTAAGTTCTTATTTGGACCTAGCGATACACATTGAATATATCAACAACACTACAAACTGGCTTCAAATTCCATTTTTGTTTCTTTGTACAACCAACTTGATGTAAACTCAAAATCCCTAAACCTAATTAAGAAAGTAAATAGCCTACAGTGATACTATCATAAATGTGAGTAGCTTAGCAACTAGGGGTTGAAATGTAACTTATTATTATTAATATTATTATAAGTTATTATTCGCTTACTTAAATTATGCACATACTGAATCCACGACAGCCAGTACTTAGAAAAATTGTCCTCCTCCTGTCTTGAAATAAATGTCAGCTTTCATTACATAAATGTCGTAAGCTACATTAATCCAGCCTTTAAGTGAAGGAGAGTCTTTCACCAACCATGTCTTGTATGTGCTTTTTTACTTGCTTTCAATAAAATGCTCTGCAAATATTTTTTTTTGAACACATGCGATGTGTCTGGTCTCAAACCTAAACATATAATCTCAGAAGAAAAGCGGATTGTTATGTTGACTATTCTTCCCATAGCTATCTTTACCTGAAACCAGTTAAGAGCTCATTAGAAGGAAATGAACAGAATTCTTTGATACGCAGAATTCAGTTCAGGTGTTTGGCGTTTGAAGTCTGATGGCCCATCAGAATGTAATCCCAGCAGTGATAGGAATTAGGGCAGGGCCACACAGGAGTCTGGATGATGGTGGTGGAGATGAAGATGGAGGCTTGGATGGAGCCTGTGTAACATGGGCCCACATAGCAAAATTGGTATGGCCCGGATCTGGCCCACACAGTGTGTTTACACATGGCTCACATTGCACAAATGAC
The DNA here is from genome assembly GCA_015108515.1 of Hemichromis elongatus. Taxonomy (NCBI): domain Eukaryota; kingdom Metazoa; phylum Chordata; class Actinopteri; order Cichliformes; family Cichlidae; genus Hemichromis; species Hemichromis elongatus. The sequence continues at coordinate 21,722 of VUQR01011323.1, forward strand.
GGCCCTTTGGTGGCCGTCAGCACAAGGCCAGTTGCAGACACACTGGTGGCCCTGTGCTGGCCCACAACAGTTTCAGCTCTGGCCCCCGATGTCAGCCTAATGTGTACCTTAATCAAGCCATGTAATAACAATATGTGCCAGAACATAATAGTGCAAAAGTAACATAATGAAACTCTGTTCAGAGAGTGAATGCACCAATTCTTATATAGCGCTTTCTAATCTCCTGGAATACCCAAAGTGCTCTATACAACATGCCACATTTACACACTTTCTCTAAACTGAGTGCTTCCTAACTACATTCATACACATTCACACTCTTGACATGCAGACTGGAGGAACCAGGGATCAAACCACTAACCTTCCAATCAGTAGGTGACCTGCTCTACCTCCTGAGCTTTGGCCATCCAATGGAGTCCATGAGTAAACCCTCACTAGGTTTTGGATAAATTGTACACTCACAAACCTGTCAAACCTGCATTTGAAATGTTGGCTTCCATAGCAGTATAGTATTATAACATGGCATTTGGGTCTTCTATCTGAAATAGGAAAATAGGAACATGAATAGTGCCATCATTGCCAGACGTGGCCCACATCTAGTTGACATACACCCTACCATGACACCAGTCAGTGCCAGCTTGATGCCAGATCTGGGCCAGACCTGTTTTTTCTGAGCCTGGGCCACATAAACAAAACTGCAATCGGGCCAGATGTGGCATGCCATCACATAAACAGTGCCATCTACACCAGATCCGGGCCAGACCTGTCTGCTATGTGGGGGAAAGGTGAAGATTGGGAGGAGGTGGCTTGCACAAAGGCCCCTGCAAGGAAAAATGACAGATAACCGGACTAGACCAGTGACGTCACAGTGAGCTTGACAGAGTGTTAAAGTGAAAGTGATGTAAAGCTAAGATTAGCCCAAACACAAGGGAAGCAGACAGATGTGACTATAGATTTTCCTTATTAAACTTAAAAATAAGCTGCATTATTGCTAAAGTGTGGGCGTGAAAATTGTTTGCATTTTTTGCCTGCAAGACCTCCAGAAAATTTGTTATTTAATAAACTACTTTTTGAAGATGTCCTAAAGAATCTTTTTATGATCTTCCATCCAGACTTACTTCAAGACACCCGTTATGTTTTTTCCACTGTGGTTTATTTAATAAAGTATAAAGTTACATGCAGATGATTATTGAATTAAATTAAAGTGTGTCTAAGCCATAGTTCTATCCTGTGACCCAAAGGTAGACTTTGTTTGTGCAGTTTACATTTTCTTTATGAGTTGAATTATTTACTCCACTATTTTAACACTTCCTTAGTGTAAAAGCAGGTGTCTCACCTGAAAGCTTTTGATGGATGGGGGCATCCTGGGATACATATTACTCGTATTTCTGACCTGACTCTGTCATTTGTGGATAATGTGTGCAAACCTCCTAATTTCAACTGTGCATAAACGCGTTTGTCTGCAAGTACTTCACAGAGCAGTTTGTTACCATGGTGGCTTTATAAATTATATTTTGTGAACCACAACCAAAAGTAAAAGTAAAAGAGTGGTGCTGAAAAATGTAATCAGAGGAAAGAGCAGGACGAGTATAATGCCAGAACTTTGCACTTAAACTGTGCTGTCAGGGAAAAATGTTCTGATGGGAGAATATTTATCTTTGTGAAACATTTTTACCACTTATATGTTGAAAATATGCACTCATAGGCTTCTCTAAAGGTTGTGCTACTTTAGTGAGGCTAAATCTTTCAGGCGTTTGGTAGAAGATGTTATAAAATAATGGTCTTCTGTGACTGTGGTTGTTGTCCAAACCTAGAAAACGATGCTTTTGATAATGTTGATTATTGCTGTATTACTTTGGTAACTGCTTTTGTGTGTGTGTGTGTGTGTGCCCCTGGTCTATAGCTGAACTTTTATGGCAGTAACGCGTAATTTATTGACTGTACTTATTAAATAAATAGCATAATAAAAATTGCGTGTCATTAGCTTTGTGTTTTTTCTCTCTTGTGGTTTGTGTGTTGCCTTGTTTGCTGTTGGTTGCCTCTCTTGCTTTCCCCTAACCCCAACCGGTCGTAGCAGATGGCCACCCTCCCTAAGCCAAACTCTGCCAAAGGTTTCTTCCTCTTAAAAGAGACTTTGTTTTTCTTCCCACTGTGCTTAGTTCACAGAGTTGTGTTTTTTATGAATATATATATATCACTATGTAAAATGTCTTGAGATGACTTTCATTAGTATTTGGTGCTCTATGAATAAAAATAACTTGAAATTGAACTGAATCACAAGCACTGATTGACTGATTGTCTGGGTCACTGCCAGTGCCTATAAAGAGTCCTATTTTATTCTAATAAACTGCAAAAGTTTTATCTAGGCATCATTTTGTTTAGGCTTTAATGGTTTATTTTAAAAGCGATGGTTAGTGTTGGGGGAAAACATAACCTATACCTGATTGCTAAAGTAATGTATAATTTCAGAAACTTGGGAGTCTTGTAGCAGGAACATTTCAAAGTTATTCTCCGGATACAGAACCAGAATTGTATACACACCCCATAATAAAAAATAAAGGACATGAACATCAGCTGTACAACTGAATGGCATCTAACATGTAACCTCAATATAAAACAACTTCAGGGCCTACCCAAATGACTGTGAGAATCTATTAAAATGTGCTCTTTTCATAAAGTACATAGATGAGTTCAAGCCAAGCGAAAGTAATTAAGCGTTTTGTCTTTCTTTAATAAATCGCTGCTAAATTCAAGGAAAGAATTTTAAATGAAAGGAAAAAAAGTCACATGGGTGTAGATAAAAAGAACTAAACACAACATCAATCATGCTTTTTCATTTGTAAATCATAGCTCTGTTGTAATAAAATCTGCTTATTTTCACTCAGCAGTAAGATCTATTTTTTATAAAATCCCCAAAAAGCTCTGAACACAAAGATCGGGATAAAGGATGATGAAGAAAGAGCAACAGAACTACTTGAACACCTGGTGGCCAATGCGTTTTTCTCTACAGTTGACGCTGGATGAAAGGACAAACTGCAGTTAGATTAATGACAAACACATCACACACAGAGACACACACATACACAGAGCTGTACCATATAAAGCATTATTGACCTAAACATGTTGTAAAAAAGACACAGTTACTTCTGGTTACACCCTGCATGCCCTCAGTGCTGCAAAATGGTCTCTAGTGTACAGTCTGCACTTTATTTTCATACATCAGTAGAATCTGATTTACACTTCAAAGCAGCACGGCGCAGGATTGGGATGAAGGGTGGGGGTGTGGAGGGGAGGAAAAGGAAGAGAAAAACTGAGTGGCCCATGGCTGAGTTTTGATTTGATTTCCATTAAGCAACAGAACATAAAAGTAAAATCAATTAAAGTGTGACTCTTTGTTCCCTCTGGTCACTGCAGGTTAAAGTGTAGGAAAGAGCACCCAGCTGCAAAGATACGGATCCAGGCGCGGCTTTGATTAGTGTCTTGATCTCCAGCTTCTCAATCATGCTGTTCCTTCTGTTTCTTTCCCTTGGTTCCTTTGTTGCAACTAACCTTTGCCTCTGCTAGCTTCCTTTTTTATTGAAAACAGCTGTGACAACCGTGAACCGCCTGTTTTGTCAGTAGTAAAAAATGACAGACTAAGCTCAGAGGAGCTACGTCTCCAACCTTATTTTAATTGATTAAAAATAGCAGGCATTAATTAAGTCATATATAACTACACTACTGTGCAAAAGTCTTGAGTCACCCTTCATGTCTTTATAGTTTGATCCCAAGCAGCCTGAACGAGTTTCCTGAACAATAGTGTTCCTGACTTTCTGATTATCTTTATTTTGACCATTTTCTTGTTTCATTGGAGGCGTGGCTATCAAGGAACCACAAGAATGATCTCAATCAAACTGCTAGTTCAGTAAAAGCATAACTGGATAGACAAACACAATAGAATGCAACCAGTCTCTATGTGGAAATATGTGTGTATGTATGTACGCATGGGCGTATCCATATGTATGCAGGCATATGTATAACTTGTACATATCTTGCTTGTGTAAATGTAGATTTGTGTTATTGTGTAAATACTTATGCTATCGTGTACTTCACACACATGGAGAGATGCCAAACTGCCTTTCATTGTTTTTGTAACAATGACAATAAAGATCTATTCTATTCTATTCTAATCTATTCAGTCATGGATTGGCTTCCCTAGAGTCTGAATCTGAACATTATTGCGGCAGTGTGGGATCATCATGACAGGAAGTAGACCAAAAGGCAGCCAACATCCAGATCTTTAGAAATCCTTCAAGAAATCTGGATAACTATCCCTGAATACTACTGAAAGAAATTGCAAGACAGCTTGCCTAAGAGGTTCAGGCTGTGTTGAAGGATAAAGATGGTCATATCAAATATTAGATTTCAATCTTGTTAGAATTATACAAACTATGTTTTTGTCTTACATACTGTATTTATTTAATAAATCGCTACACCTAAAAACGTATAAATAAATAAGGGGTGGCTCAAGACTTTTGCACAGTACTGTGCACAACAGACTATCCACAAAGGTGCTGCTCAGAGTACAAAATTTTCTCTAACTTCATGTAAGTTTGCTAAAAATAGCAGCCATCAATTAATTTGTATATAACTATAAAACAACACACGGTCAGATCTCATAAACACTTGAGCCTGCACAAAATAGCACATATCCAGGTGGACTCTATACTTTATATAGACTTTATAACCTTGGATAGGCTTTACTGCCAGATGTGGGCTTTTTTCTTTAATCTGCTAACTCAGCACCAGCCATTATTTTACAGTAAACTGTTCCCCCCTGACAACAATATGGGGCCATATGCTGCTTGACTGTTCAACATACAGCCAGATGTTTGTTCTGCAGAAGTGACACTGATAAGACAGAAAAGCTCAAAAGGTAATTCTTCGCTAAAGTCATCCTTGAGATATCACAAGAAATAGGGGAAGACGGGGAGGTATTTGTAACTATTAATGTAAAAAAAACTAGTTATCTTCTGTGTTGCAGTACCCCTTTAATTGCAATTAGAGTTAAGTTTTGAATTAGAGATTGTTACATGACCCAGAGAAACATTAAGTAGCAAACGTTGCTCCATTTGTCTTAATAATGAGGTGTAATAAGAGAAAAACACGAATCTTCTAGGAGAGGTGTCTGACCTGCTTGAGCATGCATGAGTTTAATTTAATCTGGGCTTTTACACTTGTCACCTATTTCGTACCCGCTGGTTCTCGCTATCATCCCAACTGTTTTCACACGTTTCCATGGCAGACAGATCACACTTAAATCAATGACGCATTTATATGGCTGTAGATCTGAACCCACCAAGTAAAAAAACACACTAGTCATTACTTAACCAATTTTCCACAGATATCCCTGTTTCATGTAACATTACATCTGGATTTAGGAGGAAAAATTCAGTGTTGAAAATGGTCGCTCTGTCTCTCTAATTAGAATAATCCAGGCACTTGTGTAAAATGTGTCAGAAAGGAGGAGACTGTTAGTGGAAATGCCAGGATATGCAATTTTTTTGCTTAAAAAAGGTACAGTAATCATCTCTCTGCCCGTGTCTTTGCACTACAGCTCCACTCCCAGATGATATAAAATGTTCAAAATCAAAATGTTGCGTTTCTTTTGAATAGAAAAGAAAACTCCCTCTTGAAAGCCAGTTGCCTCTCAAGTTGCAAGACATACGGGTTCAGCAAGATTAATAATAATAGTAATGACAATTTTAAAAAATAAGGGGAAACCATGATATCAATTCTGTATATTTAAATGAAAGAAATATGATTTTATTGTTATATGATTTACTATTAAGCTGAAAATATTTTTTTCTTTCCTACAACTGTGTGATCAAGTAAAGGTAATGTTCTGTAAAAAAGGACAGAGAGCAGAGAGAAAAGTGTTTAGTATTGTGAAGCATAACTATTATCCACTGACTTTAACCACATACAGTAGCTATTATTGTTACCTGAATGATGAACGTTCTCCATAGATGCCTCATTTCCTAAATCTTAGCAAAGCTTTGTTTTCATGTCAAACATGATCCTTTCTGAAACCTGGAGACAACTGTAATGCTTTTGGAGGGGATGCATAACATTTTATATTCACGAGTGTACGGTACTCAGTTTGGATGTAATATTTTCTTATCTATTCATTCCATTCCATTAAAATAGGTTTTTTCACAGTAGTCACAGCAAGCCAGACACAGGAGCATAAAACAGCCACAGCTGAACTTGTTCCAGGATCCTGGGGTCCTCCTGGTCCTGTAATGAAACTGAACAATTAATAGAATGATAACAAAGCAAGTGTGTAAAGCCGTGCTTTGTCATACAAATCAACATAAATGGCCAGAAAGGTGTTTGTGTAATTCACTGTAACAGTGCTGCATTTAAAATATTGTTTTTTAAACTACGTTTCAGTTGCTTCACAACACAAAGTTTTGCACGCAGCATATCGCCTCTGTGACACAGATATGCCCATGCACATAAATCTTTAATGTGAATCGCTTTTAATGAGGTCAGATGCATTTTTTTGAAAGGCAGCATTCAAAGTCAACTAGTTGCTTTTTACAGATGAATGGGAATTTTCATTACTTTACCTGCTGCTGGAAATTAAAGTAGCCAGCCTGTGTTAAAACTACATGTAAGAAAAGAGAAACCTTTTTAGGTCTTTAGTTTTTTCCTTCAAACCGTGTAAGACCCTTGTGTTATGTTCCTATAGTGTGAAAAGATGGCAAACACGGCTGCTGCAAACTTCAAAATCTTGTTTCCAAGGACATCTAAAGCTGCTGCCTGAACCTGTGAGGTCCCATGAGTCACAGCTTTATGTTGTGCAGGAGCAACATCAGCGGTGTTAAAACAGCCTCCTTTCTTTATCAGTCACAAAGCACAAGAGGAAAAAAAAATGCTTCTGCTCTATTACCAGAGTGTTATCTCTCGCTAATATATGCATAGAACAGTAAATTTAAACATTATATTTGCATATTGAACTGCAAATCTGTCGCTGATCTCATATCTCCATACCAGCCAAGTTAAATACTCCACCACGGTGATGCACGACTTTGTCTATAATAATTAAATACATATACAAATAATTTCTTTCCATGCATATTTTTTGAGGTGAAATCATCTTAAGTGTTACTACAGTAGGCTTGCAGATCACAAGACATTTACACTCACAGCCACAGTTCTAATAGCTGATTTCTGCCTCTGGTTAAGCATTATATTAAGGTTTCTTTTAGTTTCATGCTAACATTTTATTGCAGTACACAAAGGTTAGAGGTAGTCAAAGTGAAAGCTGAACATGCAAAATGCAGAGCTTGACAAATGAGACCAAGATTTATGCAACAAAAGTGTAAAGTGTGTGGTTTTTCTGATATATTTCAGCATCAGTACAGAACTATTTCCCCAAAAATGATGAGATCATAGCCTTAAACCTCTTTTGTTGCCAGATTCCACAGATTGCTTATTTGGGTGTTGTTTTCTATATCTAATGTGTTTTTATGTAGTGATTGTTAGGGTACGTGCACACACTGCTCCACAAATTGCCTCAGATATGACACTTCAATCTAGCAGGTGTCATATCTGTCTATCATAGCCAGCAAATTAATTTCATTGTGGAGATTATGAACATTTCATAACGCTGACAAACTTTTTATTTTTTGTGTAAACAAATGTAAGACAAGAAACAAGCTCTGAAATTGCCGAGATGCATTAGTAAAACGCTGCCATTTCTCAGCAACATTAGAAGAGCAATTGCTGGAAATACCGCTGGCTCATTATGGTGAGATAAAACAGATAAAGCGAGGAAACGGAAAAGCAGAGATGCCGCAAAGCATTCATGTATAGACAAACTAACTGATTTCATCCCACAGACATACTGTGTAGTGAAATTAAATTGTCTCCCCCAAACAATGGCTTCCAATCCCACTACGTATGTTTGCAGTGGGATGTAATGGTGCCTGCTTGGTATACATGCTGAGCTGGCTAAATAGTTTCTCCCCCTGAGCTCCCCGCTGGGTCACGACGGGTGTCTCACACAGCTTTAATGCATTCGGTAGCATCATGAATGGAATCGGCAGCCTGCAGGCCAGATCTATTTAACAGCTTCAGCCTTGGTAAAATCTGCCCAACTTAACTCCCTCTGATCAGAGAGCTAATAGGCTCCACAGGAAAGAGGCTGAGGTGTTTTGCTGAGCAAAGTGGAAGTTCTTAGTTTCCTGTGACCAATAAATGGGAGCTGCACCGTCGCTTGTGCCTCTGTTAACCTGAAGAAATTGCCAGCGACTACAAGTGACAGATTCATTTTGAGACTAAATTAAATCCGGTTTCCAGGTGCACAAGGTAGAAGAAGTATGGGAGGGTAGGACAGCCTGAAATGGGATTCACCATTTGAAGGTCAGCCGCTGGGAATACAGGGTAAGGAGGATGATTTTTATATCAAAGAAATATCTCCTGTTCTGCAAGTTTGGGAGTCTTAACTCAGGCAGAATTTATATGTAAAGGGTTTTTTTTTCCTTAAAGAGGTTTTGTAAAAACTTAAAAATTGTTGTATTTATTATGGAGCAAGTTTTCTAGCAACTTTACTGCTCAGGTGGCAGGCGGGTGTTCAAAGAGAAATGGTTCTAAAATAGTCACTGAACTCTACCTGCTGAGGACTAAACAGCAAACAGTCATAGTTAACAAATAGATGATGAGCACAAAGGAACATGTAGCAGCTGAAGAGCCAGATATTTCCCCCGGGGATTGGACCAAAAACAGGAGAGTTGCCAGGTGGCCGATGACATGACTCCTAATAAATGCTAATGCTGCTCTCTACCTTTTACATGTGTCACAAAGAACTGTATTCCAAAGAGCTTTTCAGCTAAGATACGTCACTTTCTGCTGCTTCTAGTGTCACCAAATCATTTTGGGCAGGTTTTAATATTTTAACGCAACTTTATATTAATATTTCCATTCTTCTTTTTATAAAACCAAGTGCAATGACCTTGCAATTTTTTGCTTTTGAAATCAGTGCATCAAAGACAGAGACCAGGTCTGTGACTCCTTGCATTCACTCAAGATGGCACTAAGATGGTGATAAAATGGCACTAAGATAGAGGCTCTCTGCTATCAGTTTGCAGTCATCATCAGGTTGGCATTTATCAGCCAACTACTTGTAACCCTCTAGTGCATAGCGTTGCCCTGAGGCAACAAACCACATTTTCTTGCCTCACACTGGCCCTTCAAAAAAAACTTCTTTTTTTTTTTTTCAAATGATGCTACCAGGCACATCTCTGTCCAAATGATGAGTTGATGAGTTGAAGGTTGTGTGACATTCATTTGGGGGGATGGACCCCTTTCTGCAAGCTGCACTACATAAGAGACATTTCCATTAGGAGGTAAGATAAAGATCACTATTTTACATGTTTATAGTTAAATAAATGTATATAAAAACACTTGCATTGCACTGAATCTGTTAAGGCGTATATTTGATCCTTTTTTTCTGCTTTTTAAAATTTATTTACACAGTAAAACTGTTCATTTTCATCCATTGCCTCAAGGCAACACTGTGCAGTTAGCCTAATTTTTTCAGGCAATATAATGCATTAGCATGTGTGTGTAGAGATGTGTTTGTGTGCATTTATATGGTCATAGTCAATGTTTTTTACTTTACAATTAAGCAATAAATAAATAGATAAATAAATAGATCACCTGTTGAGAGAAGAAAAAGAGATAAAAAAGAGAAAACACGCAAGAAAGAGAGCAACATAATAAATACAATGCCATCGCAATAATCTAGATAAGTGTAAATAACAGTAAATACTAAATATTGACTGTTATTGTGTGGCACGCAAGACCGACAGCGCACAATGTGCTTTGAGGTAGCAGCCAAGAAAGGTGTAGTTTGTGTCTGTGAACACCTATGTGGATAAGTGCGCTTGTATTTAAAAGGTTTCTCCATGTAACGATCTGCTAGAGGGTGTGGAGAACCATAGCCCCGTCCCCTAGGGCGTGAAGCAGGCATGGGGGCGATCCAGGCCCCAGACATCCAGTGGCCCCCAAAGTGCAAGAGACCAAGGAGGACCATCGGAGGGGCAGCCGTGTCACCCTCCTGGGAAGATCTGAGAAGAGCCCCAGACAAGGGGTCACCTAGCAGCGACGGTGCAGAAGCCAGAGCAGGCTGCAATGACGTGCCCGCGGGCTCTGCCGGCAGCCAGAGTGGACCGGAAGGGGCCCGACCAAGCCACAGGCATTAGGCACTGCTTCAGCCACCGGCAGGGAGTGTGGTGAGGGGAGATAGGCCTGCTGTGTTCTCCTTAGAATCTATTGTTCAACTGGGGAAAAAAATTACATTGATGATGTAGAAGTCTTAAAAACTCATAAAAACTAAAATAATATACTCCAGGGGTTAAAAGGCTAACTGCTTGAACACGTGTTCAACAACTTTCTTTTTATATAGAAACAAAACCAGAATACAACCAGTTAGCATCCAGCTGAGCTGAGTCCCCTGCTACAAATCACATGTTGCAGATGAGTTGTGCTTGTCAGTGCAGACTGACTTAGACTTATTTAAATATGTTGACAATCTGCCGTGAGAGTGATTACATTTTCTCTGTCTGTTTTTTGGAGACAGATTGCCTCCTACCAGGAAGACCTGTGCAGTTGAGCTGTGACTGAAAGTGGTTTTTAAAGGTTGAGTGTGTTGCTGTTGTTGGTGAGGATATTCAACATATCCAACAGCAAAAAGAATAAATAAATAAAACAGAACAAAATATTAATAATAATAGATTAATAATTAAATGCATGCTATCAGCTGGCAACAAACAATTTTTCCCAGTCACAAGGAGGTTTCCTCTTTATAATCTAGTGTTGGCTGAGGCATCAGTCCACCCTCTGATGCCTCGGTTCAACGACATGCAATTTTAAATGCTGTAAATAAAACTAAAACAGCAGGATAACACACAATAATGTTGGCAGTTGTCAGGTCTTTATATGGTCACTTGCTGATCTCATTCAGTATTAATTAACCACGTTTACAGTCAGCGAGGATATGAATGGGAATCACTGGACAGTGACCTTGATGGGCACATCTCATCAAACTAATTAATTCATTACTGTTTCCTCCAAGTCCCATAAATCAACTTGTCACTCTCCACATGGCAACAGATGTAGAGGGCAGTAGACAATCTATTATGTTCATGTACAACTGCTGATACAAAACACCATTACGCTGTTGAGGATGAGAGGACACGGGAGCCTGTTAAGCAGAAGGATTTTCAGCTACTTTCAGCAACCTAATTTGCTGAGAGGTGATTGCACAGAGATTTATAATATTACTTAAATTCAAATATAAAAAAAAGATTTGAGTGATAAAGACTAAGCTCTACGTGTTTCTCAAAAGCAATTATAAAACAGATCCTCCACCCACCAAACTGTACATCAGTCCGAAAGGATTTTGTTATAATGTAGAGGCGGCTAAGAAGGTACCCAGCAAATATTTCCGTTTCATTTAAATGGCTGTTGCAGGCACAGCATGCATTCGTAAAGCATATATGATAGTCTACTTACTGAAAGCCATTCATTACTGCAAGGCCCTAAATTTATCAATTGCCACATTGGCATTTAAATGCCACAACATGTATTGAATCATTGCAGTAAACAACAATACTTATCTGCAATGTTGAACTTGGTTGCAAACATGCTATCAATGTATCTGGGAAAACAGTAGGATACAGTTTTGTAAATGTTTAACCTGCAATATTATTTAGGCATGTGTTATATAATCACAGCCACATTTTTTGAAACTCACGTTTTCTTTAAAGTACTCCACGAAACACATAATGCAGCTAAACTTGTCAGTAATTTCAAGAGAAAATTTTTAGAATGACAGGAAAATTTAAAAAATCTTGTTAATGTAGGGTTTATGTTTTTGTAGTTGCAAAATTAGATAAAATGGGAGTTTGTGAGAAGTCACCACATCACTGCTATTTGAAGGTTTGTTTAAGTGTCTGATTCAATTTTCTGAATTGGTTTCATCGTCTTTGTTATTAAAGCACACTCTGCATTTATCACTACTGCAAAGTGAAAACTGGGTCCTTGAATTGGGCTGACTTTGCTATCAAACCAGATCTTACAGGGTCTTACGTTGCAGCGAGCACTGATACTCCTCCAGGGCTGTGCATGCAGTATCTTACCTCTCAGTAGCCTTTGGCTGACTGGCAGGGTTTTGTTCAGGTGTGGGCCTCTATGAACCCCACAGGTCTCACTTACCTGAGTGCACCTCCGCCCACAGACACCCTTTAATCCTCTAAGTGTAGGGTTTTAAAGCTCAACAAAGGATGTCCTTTAAGCTTTGTGCTGAATGGATGTGCTCAGGATGTGATTTTTAAAAATGTAAAGGTTAATGGAAGTCGTGCACAGTTATCGGCGCTCAAACTACTACACAAACAAATATACCAACAACTGTATGCATAAATGAGAGAAGCTGAAACATGGGGGATCCATGCTTATACACCTCAGATTATTGAAACTGCTTATGCACGGCTCTCACAGGTAGACATATTAGACAGTGGCTTTTTGAGCCATTTATCGGATGTCTTCTAATAGAAAGTTCTTTATTTTTTAAGTGTTTTCCAAGTTAGTTTTTTTAATGAAAACTGTTTTTTGGTTGTTGTTTTTTAGTTAGATGGGGCCCAGTGAATTGGTGTATCTCTGCTTCATAATGCCCGCAGTGCTGAGTGGCTACCCTGCATATAATGAGCTGTGTCAATAATGAGAGAGAAGAGTTTTAATACTTCATTAGATGAGTGCAGTGCTTTAAAATGTTTCCAGTCTGTTTGGAGTTGCAGAATTAATAAAGCAACCTATTTATGATAAATATAGCATAATCTTAATTAAAGCATCTGGTGAGTTGAGCAAACACTTCATCAAATCAGTGTGTAGTAATAATTTAGCTGCTTAAGATCAGACTCACCCACTCCTCTTACAACGACGTACTTCCTGGCGCGTGGAGCCGTTTGTTCTTGTTTTCTGCGGTCCACCCCCTCATCCCCTTTTCGCTCTCCTTTCTCCTCAGGTCCCCTGGGGCTCTGATGTTCCTAAGAACCATGGCAGATCCTTCTTGAAGCCCTCCCCACTACACAACCATCATCCTGAATGTCTTAATTTGTTTGCCTCTCAGAGCATTTTGTATGCTCTATTTGCAAACATATTATACATCAGTAAATTTATCGTTAATAACATCGCGCTCTGCCATCTTCTGTCATATTCAATAGATTTTCATAAGAGCTGAGATATTTCAAGGTCTTTTCACCTTGAAGCATCAACAAATCACACTGCTCACAGCATGTGAAAAGGATTTACAAAACAAGTCTCTGTATGTAGTGTATGTGCCTCCTTGTTCCAATAAAGGTCACCGAGCATCTCACACATCAGCTTTAAAGGTAAGCACTTTGTCATCGCGTTGAACGCTCTCAATGCTTCAGAAAATAACTTTTTGTAAATATTGAATACTTTCGCTTTATTATATGCAACTCCATGAAATGAACAGTGAATAATACAGTCAGTATAATCTATTTTTTCTTACTCACGGCTACAAACTGTCACATTTTTTTCTGTGTTAGTGAGTGGGAAGTAATACATTTCAGTATTGAATCTATTTCGTGTCAGAAGTATGTATAGTTAATTAAATAAAATAAACTAAGTACACCCCATGATTCAGTGGCTTTAGCAGCAATAACTTGAAGTAATCATTTTCTGTGTGACTTTATCAGACTCGGACATCATTGTGGAGCAATGTTGGTCCACTCTTCTTTACAGCATTGATTCAGGTTTGCAGGAAGAGCTTTCTTGGGGTCCCTCTAGAGCATTTTAAATCAGGCTGAGGTCTGGACTTTGACCTCGATTCTTCTCTTTTTCAGCCATTCCATTGCAGATTTGCTGATGTGCTTGTGATTATTGTCCTGTAAGTATGACCCAGTTTCAGCCAAGCTTTAGCCGTCACACAGATGGTACACAGAAGAGCTCATGGTTGACTCAGTGACTGCAAGGTGCCCAGGTTCTGTAGATATAAAACAAGCCCAAACAACAGCACTCAGAGAGAAATGTGAAGTTTGAAGACAATCTATGAAAAATTGTGTGTTTCACATTTGGTGTGACTTTGACGTTGACCTGATTTTTACCAAAATTAAGTCAGGTCGAGCTGTTGTTGGTATCTACACAAAAATTGACAGACAAACAGATGTCATGATGATCAGATGTTGTGGTCTCTAGACCTGTGCGATTGTGGAATTAAAGACTGCTAGAATAATACATTTTTACATTTATGTAACTTTTACTCAAGGTTGGCCCGAAGCTGAGTGTGTAAACTTTGCATGTCACATCTGATTCACCACCAGTGCATAACTTGTCTCTGTTTAGGATGTAAAATTTTTGCATTTAACGATTTTAAACATTAACAGAATTGGCATACTTCAATATGTCAATATGATAATTGTATCATTATTAATCTAGCCACAGCTTTACAGGCTTTATCATGCCAGTAGCAGCAGCTACAGGCAAACCAAGAGTCTATTGTTAAGATTTCAATTTCATTAACAAGGCTGAAAGATTTTAAGATTCTACGAACA
>VUQR01011323.1:46246-62933 GCA_015108515.1 Hemichromis elongatus
TGTTATGTAATATGAAAGAAAATTATTGTTATGACCCCAGGCAGTTAAAAAGGGTCGTTTTTGTCCTGGGAGTTGTGCTAGATTGAAGGTTAAATCAGTTCCAAAAAAAAAAAAAAAGTTTACGGTAGGTTTTGGCTTAAAAAAAAAAGCAAGAACAAGTTATATATCCATGACCTCAGGACTGTGCCACCACCTACAAACTGGAAGAGTAAAAGAGCCAAGTCATTTTCTGCCTTAATTTTGCCTGCCTTAATTCTGTGGAGAGAGTCACATTGATTTTGTGACACTCTCTACTTCAGTCTCATCATAGCAGCAAGAGAAACCAATATAATGTCCACTGTATGTGTGATATGCCTCAAGGGCAACGCATGTATGGAGACTAATATTAGAACAAGGACAGACGCTGGAGATTCATTGCATGACATTTATGTACAGCTGAGCAAACTAAACCGCCCTATCCTGCACAAAGAGTAAAACCAGATAAAATTGAAAACGAATATATCAAGATGATATACTGTATGAATTATGAATAGTTGCATCATTACTCAATAACTGAAATATTTATTTTCTGGTTGAAGCTTTTCCTTCCTTCATTTCTGTTTTTATTATTTTTTGCACAGTATCGAAACCAAACTATGAGACTGATTAATTTTCTTGATTTTAAAGTTTTATGTTTACATTTATTCAAAATCTGTGAAGGAACTAAAGAAGTGAGATTATAAACCAGGACACTTTTTAATTCTGATTTTCATCTATAAGTATATTATGGTCTTAAACGCAAGATAATATTCAATAACATTCAATGAAAACAGAAAAAAGTGTTATCATTTGTGTTGTTTTAGCTGAATGACAGGAGACTCACAGGTCAGAAATCCAGTCATGTCCAGAGTCAAAATAAAGTAAGAAAAGTTTCACTTTATTTCTTTTCCAAAACTCACATCAAATAATATGTGCCTTTACAGAGTGTACTTGTTTTTCAAGGTACTTTTTAAGGTAGATTTTCTGAAGCATTTACGATAGTCTGGAATTACTCTGTCTAATATTTTGATGTCTTCCCTTTCTTTGCTCTTCATGTAATCCCAGACTTACTTTGTGATGTTAAAACCAGCTCTCTGTGGGAGCCTTGCAATCTGCTTCAGGCCTTTTTTTTTCCCTTTTGGCCTAATATACTTTACTAGCTGCATATTTGGGGTCACTGGCATGAAACAGAAATAATCTGAGAACAGTCGGATGCTTGCAATATAAGATGGATATGTGTATAACTGAATGCCACTTAAGCAGTGGAATTCAGATGTAGATATTGTAAATTCTTAACAGATATTATTTTTTGGCAGTCCACAGAATGAATTTAGTTCAGTTACCGTTTGCCTATTGGAAAATTCATGCAAAGTATAAACATATTATACAGAAATTAGTTGTCTTTATTTAATGTAAATAACCCAATGGGGAAGGTCATCCCATCATCCTATAATGTGTTAGCTTACACAAAGCGCAGTTGGGGACCCTGTGGCAACCTTCAGTTTCCAGGGAAAAAGGCCTTGAGGTCTGAAGTTCCCTACCCCTGAACTAAAGTGATCACAAAGAGATTTTTGGTGCAGGAAAGTGCTCAGGAAATACATGCATTTTTCTGTCAACCTTGGAATATCAGATGGTCACTTTGAAGTAACAAATGAGTGAAGTGACTAATAAAAACTGTATTGGTTTGATGGACACTTCTACCATACGATAAAGCAGGGGTGTCAAACTCCAGGCCTTGAGGGCCGGTGTCCTACAGGTTTTAGATCTTACCCTGGTTCAACACGCCTGAATCACATGATCAGTTCATTACCAGGCCTCTGGAGAACTTCAAGATATGTTGAGGAGGTAATTTAGCCATTTGAATCAGCTGTGTTGGATCAAGGACACATCTAAAACCTGTAGGACACCAGCCATCGAGGCCTGGAGTTCGACACCTGTGCGATAGAGCAATACCTGCACCATTAAGGTTAAAATCTAGTGTATTAGTCACTACTTTTTCCACAGAATAAAATCTGCTTCTTCTCTTTGTAGTTTCTGGATATGTGCTTTGATGCCTGTCATAGAAGAAAATTGGCTCCACTCAAGCAGCCTCCACAGTGTATGGTAGAGTTTGGAAAAGCAGCGATAGCCTGCCTTTTAAAGATCCCTTTTATCCTGAACAAATCTTTCACTTTAACAAGTCCAAAGCCCCTCAAAACAATCACATTTTTCCACCATGTTTGAAAGATAGTGTCAAGCACTCCCGTGGCATTTTTAATTTGTTCTGTATCTCACAAATACTCTTCTTTTTGACACAAACACAAATATCATAATTAAATAGGTCAGTCCATAAATATTTTTTTCCAGTCCGCCTCTTTAAAATGTCCTTGTCCACTTTATTTTTTTTCCTTTTGTTAGTTAGTGTCAGTCATGTTTTCTTTTTTTTTTATTTGTCAATCACATCCAGAAAGTTGTGCATTCAATGGTGACACACAGACAGACTTTTTTCTTTACAGATAACATTCAGTGACGTTACCAGCTGAGACCCTGTGAGACTCTAGTGTACTTGTTCTCTTGCTCAGTTGCGCTCCAGATCCTCTCACTTTCCTTTATTTTCTAATCAGAGCCGGTTTGAACAGCTCTGGGAGTAGTAGACATTATTGTGTGAAATCCTCAAGTTTTTGTCAGCTGTTGAGGGCTGATGTTTTATAGACTTAACTGGCCCAAACTTACGTCTTTATCTAGCATGAATGTTTTCACTTGTTCTAACACAACTGAGAAGGGCTCCAATAATTAAGTAACTACTTCAGGTACAGTCGGAGTGTGAACTGCAAAAAAACAAGTATGTTTACAACTACTGCATGTGAACAGACAATTAAAAAACATGGATGATATAAGATGTCTGAGAAATGTAACATTAAATTATAAATGGTGTTCTTTCATAAGCAGAGGTATTTCCTTGTAACCAGAAATGTTTGAGTTGTAGTACTTTCCTGTAAAAATACATCTTTTGTGGTGTCACTTTCAATTCCATTATAATTATTTTCTACTTCATAATGAAATTTTCTGTGATTCTTTATAGCCTCTTACTAAAATTTAAAAGTTATTCTGTGTTTTTCTCTCTTATAATTCAGAACGTATTTGTGAGTTTAAATGCAATCTATATGCAACCAGAAGGATGGATTCTGTCTCCTCCAATTAATTAGTTTACTCTGAGTTTGTAATTTATGGCAGGTTGAGAGAAGCAGTATCAATGTTTACTCATAAACCCCTCAAAGTAAATGAGAGACTGAGGTGTGAAATTAGCTAGTGACTCAAGTTTCCATATGTCGCAACTTCCTCTAAAATTATCTTTTTAAATATCCATTTTCTTACCTGTCTGTGTCCAATAAGCAAGTTATTAAAGGCTTCATCCAGTGTACCCTAATTGCACCCATTTCCTTCCTGTGACTAAATGTGTTATTAAGGCTCTCTAGTGTGAAAATGCTTCAGGAATAACAGATTTCTAAATGCCGGGAACCATGGCGAAGTGCTGCCATGCTGTTCAAATAGTACACCTGAGCAGGGCTGCACTGACACTGCAGGATGATGGAGTAGGCGGTCTGACTCTCCTGTCAACTGCTGTGCAGAATATGTTGCTGAAATATGGACAAGGATTGAGGGGAAAAAAATTCAATTCACTACTGGCCATCTGAGGTATAAGCTGTGCAATCACCGAGCACTCACAGCAGTCAAGGCTGTCCATGCTCATAACTGCCATGATGCCATGCACCAATATGTTATGACAAACTTAAGCTTAAGAGACACAATTAGGAGAAGCCAAGAGCAGCCACTTAGCGGCTGGAGGGAGAACAGATTGACAGCTAAGGAGAGGCAAAGAGGCATTAAAGATCAGCTCTGTCAAGAAGACCGGAACACAGCTCTGTCATCTCTCCAGAGCCCTCACTCTGTGCTTTTCATTTCCAGGTCAGCACAGAACTTAGGAAAAAAGCCAAACTGCCTAAAAGGGGCCAACTTACGACAGCAAGTCCTGTCCTGTTTCATCCTGAGCTCAGGGCAGAGATAAGAGCAAAGGGGTTTGAGCATAAGTCCTTACTGAAGCACCAGTAGCACAGAAAAAAAAACAGCAAATCCCAGCAGTGAGACATGAAAAGAAAAATCCATCATCCTGCTTTGAAGTGTTAGTCTAGAATTAAAATATCTATATATGGTTTGTACACTTTCACTCTTTTTATGTTCCTCCTGGTTAAACGCCAATCAATTTTTTTCCACTTGTCTATTTCAGGGTCACAGGCATACTGGAACCTATCCCAGCTGTCACAAGGTGAAAGGTGATACACCTTAAAAGGTCTGCAGTCTATCGTGGCTCAAACAGTTAACAGTTTGTCTTGTAATCAGAAGGTTGCCGGTTCGAGCCCCGGCTCCGACAGGCTCGTTTGTTGTGTCCTTGGGCAAGAAAATTCACCTGTTGCCTACTGGTGGTGCCAGTGTCTGGCAGCCTTGCCTCTGTCAGTGCACCCCAGGGCAGCTGTGGCTACAATGTAGCTTGCCATCACCAGTGTGTGAATGGGTGGATGACTGAAGTGTAAAGCGCTTTGGGGTCTAGTCCATAGGGAACAAATACAGGCCATTTAGCATTTTACCAGGCTAACACAAGGAGACAGATAATTATTCATGCATACATACACACCTACAGCCAATTTAGAATCACCAATTAATCACACCCAGACATGTCTTCACTGTGGGAGGAAGTCTGAGTACCTGGAGAGAAACCATGCAAGGGGAAACATGCAAACTCCACAAAGAAAGGCTCCAGCTGGCTTATGTATTTGAACTCAAGAGTGTGAGCTAATACTTAAATGTAAGACTCATATATTTCTATACTGTGTGAGTCATCCACATTTCTGTCTTACAGGGCCCTATATACTTACAGCTTCTTTGCTTGTCACTTTATTGGTTTAACAGAATTACAGCTCTTCAGTTATTTCTCTATGGGCTCAAACTGCTGGGAGACATCCCATAATCCTCTATGCCTCTTTCCTTTGTTTTATATGTGTTTCATCTTTAACACCTGCTAGTAATTAATAATTTATTTTCAAGGAGAAGTAGAGGCTAAACAAGCCGTTTGGGTGGCAGTACACTGTGCACAAACAGACCCAAGAGATTTCTTGAAGTGGGCGTGGAATTTTTCTCACTCATTCAATGATACCACAAAACAAGTTGGAAATTTGGTGAACTTGGGGAGGCTAACCACCAATAGGAGACCATGTTTTTTGACAAGACAAAGGAACAAATGCATTACATGTACTTGTCTCCTTTAAAAAAGTACATCTTTCTTCTGTGTCAAAGTCTTCTGGAGGGGTTTTAGTCCTGGTTTTTGTGACTCATATATACTTTAAATAAATGATGGCTATACCTCCTAGGTCTAAAAAAGTGCAGTCATACAGCCAGCTATGACTGACAAGTGATTGGCACGTTTACTATTGTATGAGCCTCAGTTTCTCCGTCAGAACCATCGCTGGCTCATCATAAGAGACAGGGCTGGTGGGCTTGGGACAGACAGCAGGAATTGCTTCCAAAAGTTTTCTCCATGGTCCTGTAGTATGATGCTGTTATAACATTCTTATTGGACCATAGACTTTTAACAAATGCAAATCTGCACTTTGATTGTTATATCTCTTGAACTGTTGCTGATATATTTAGGTTTAGTATGTTAGAATATTGACACTTGCAAATTAGCCTAAAACATTAAGTCTAAACATTGCCCGTGGGTAAATCATTAATTTTTTATGTTGAAGTTCATAAATCACAACAGTGGTAAGTGGTCTAATTACTTATTTGTAAGAATAAATGTCAAAAGTGAAACAAAAAATAATTTGGTTTCACTTGCTAAGGATTTGGAAATATCTGAAGCAAAGTCAGCTACATGATAGTGCTAGAGGAAAATTCAGTTGATCAAGTCTTCAGAATCGACAGGATTTCAATAGCCTGCATGTAAATGTCGATATATTTCAACCTTATGCACAGAGTGATGAACACATAGGCACTTTGACTTTGAGTAAAAATGTTACACTTGTTACCACGAATGCTTCTGTTTTAAAATATATGTGAATGTAGCATATTTGGAGTGACAAACAGGACTTCAAGTTGGATTTGGCAGGTGTGGGTACCCTAAGATCAGGTGTCAGGTGATCAGAAATAAGTCACAACATAAATTGTATTATGAACTACAGTATTGTGAGGTCTAATAGATTTATCTCTAGTAGATTTATCTTTGTGTATAGACTGTGATAGGCCCACCTGTGCTTCAGTTTTTTCTTAAGGAAGTACAGGAGAACATGTAAAGATTTAATTCGCTTCAGCAGTTGAAATTACACGTTACGGTGCTGGACCTCGAAGTGAAGTCGGTGGTCTGCTTCACACAAAGGATGACCATCAGAGTGAGCAATACAGTTTTATAGTACAACAAAAACAAGTATTGTTATATGACTATCTGCTTCTAGGAGCGACATGGCAGTCCTTGCATATCCCTGCAGATCTTCTCCTTTCTCCTGCCATGTCTGACCTCGTCTCGTATCTGCTCCTCTTCCTGGAAAACACAGAGAAAAAAAACACCTCCTTGGCTTAGCCTTGATTATTAATATTATCCAGCAATACTAAGAGTGTTATTTTCTACTCATTATCCAAATTTGGGACATTCTGTTCAACCTTTATTGGTCCAGAAAATATGAACCTGACTTTTAGCCAGTTATGATGTGTAAGCATGTTTGCAAAACCCTCTGCACACTAAATGTGAATCACGACATTCAATCCGTTCATAGCGCTGAATAGAAGGGTTGTACCCTAATTACATGGAGTACCAACTCTTTAATGAGCACATAGCAATGTGTATATAAAATAATAAAAAATAGATTTGTTTAATCATTTTATTCCTAACACTGATGCTCTGAGATTCACTTCACTTTATGGATTTGGTCATCTGAATTCAATAGAAAGAAGCAGATGTTGCATCAGCCATCAAATCAGTGGCTTATCTCCAGCCTCTAGACCAGGGGTGGGCAACTCCAGGCCTTGAGGGCCGGTGTCCTGCAGGTTTTAGATCTCACCCTGGGTCAACACATCTGAATCAGATGATTAGTTTCTTCCCAGGCCACTGGAGAACGTCAAGACAAGTTGAGGTGGTCATTTAGCCATTTGAATCAGTTGTGTTGGATCAAGGACACATCTAAAACCTATAGGACACTGGCCCTTGAGTCCTGGAGTTGCCCACCCCTGCTCTATACATTGCACAGCTAGCATAAAAGGTAGATTTTGCTAGATTATGAATCTAATCAGGACTATCGCCCTAATCTTCATGTATCCTAACATTGGACATGAACACCACAGACTGCTCTGGACAGGTGCAAAATTACCATAACTGAACCACAATACTGCAAACTAACCAGTTTAATCTGCACTGATCTGTAATGAATGGCCTAGTATAGTATTTTTATCTATCTATCTATATATACAGTATATATATATTTATATATTTATATATAACTTGTCTTCAGACAAGTTTTAAAAATTTCAGGTGTTGGAGAGGTCCTCATTTGAAAAGGCAGTGTTCCAAAGTTTAGGTGCATAGGTGCAACATCCACAAAAGCTTTGTCTCCTCTGTGTTTTAGTCTGTCTTTAGGAACAATCAGAAGCAACCAATCAGCTTAGAGAGCTGTTTGGAGTGTGTTTAGTTAAAATTTCAGAGAGGTAAGCAGGAGCTAATCCATTAACAGACTTAAAAACAAATGATAAAACCCTGAAATCAATTCTAGCATATACTGGAAGCCAATGTAAAGCCAAGACTGGGGCATGTGCATGTCAAAAGTTGGTTGAATACGAGCGAGCAGAGCCTGGCTGATACCAAAATAAAGACTGTTACAGTAGTCAGGACTAAATGAAATAAATGCATCAGTTACTTTCAGCAGATGACAAAAGATTCTTAATTTTTGCAAGGAGCCTCAGCTGGAATTTATTTGTTTCTCAAATGAGAATCTGGAATCAAAGATCAAATTTTTTGCAAAGCGAGTTCTTGAGTTTCCCAAAAGGCTAAGGTAACCCTTAAAAGAAGAATGAGGATCAGAATGTCCAAATACCATTTTTGATCGTTTTTATACACTTTGATTCAAAACATTTTATGCCAACCAAAATTATATGTCGTCAAAGTAGTCCAACAAAACCTTTAAAGAGGCTCTAGAATCCTTTTTAAGAGAAAATTAGATTTGTGAATCATCGGCATGACAGTGAAATGGGAGTCCATATTTTCTGAATATTTAACCTAATGGGAGCATGTAAAGGGAAAAGAGTACAGGACCAAGGATAGATCCTTGAGGGGCCCCCACATGTAAAGGGGCAGATGTAGACCAAGAGCCACCAAACCTAACAGAAAACCTTAAAAGGACAGTTCCTTTAATACGTGCGGAGCTCTCCATTCTCTAGAATAACGTATTTTTCGGGCTATAAGGCGCACTTGAAATCCTTTCATTTTCTTAGAAATTGTCAGTGTGCATTATAATTCAGTGCACTTTATGTATGATTTCTGGTTGTTTATACTGACCTCGAACCGGTTTTATGTGTTAAACGGCACTTAAAAATCTGTCAAAATGTTTAGTATGACTTTGGTAAGCTACGAAGCCTCACCGCTTGATGGATTGTTGGAGCATTATGGCCACCATAGTCAGGAGCCTCGCTGAGTATGTCACGGTCCTGAGTCTGTGACCATTTGTATTAATTTTTGTGTCCTGATGTATTTTTGTTCTCTCGGTTTTGATTTCTGTTTCTAGTATTTCTAGCTCCTTAGTTCATTAGCATTTCTTGTGTTCTAGTTCTCAGGTTGTGGTTCTATGCTACTTCTGTTTAGTGTACAGTAATTTCTGAGTGTGTTTCCTTTGTTCTGTCAGCTGTATCCCCCAGTCAAGTCTGCTTTTGTTATGTTTCCTGTTTTACTTTGAAAGTCTGTGTACTATGTCAATATGTCAAGTTTTGCTTACCCTTTTTCTCGTCATTTCAGATTACTCCCAGCAGTGCTCTCCTCCTGTTCCGCATTCCCTAATCACCTCAGTATGTATTTAAGCCTTGTGTTTTTTACCTGCCAGTGTTGCATCCTCCACGTTAGTTGTGTATGTATCCTTTGTCTACTATTGTCAGATCATGTCATGCCACACTTTCCCCAGTCATGTTAGATACTTGTAGTTTAAGTTTTGTTCTCTCTATTACCAAGCTTGTTGCCAGCAAATAAAGCTGCTGCGTTAAGTTAATGTTTCATCTCAGAGTCCTGCACTTGAGCCCAGCCACTGCCAGCCACACAGCTCATCGTGACAGAGTAATTCCGGTCCAAACTCTGCTTCAGGTCCCAAAGTCAAACAAACACTGCTGCATCACTGAGAGATAAAAACTGTCTAAATTCTTTCATCTTTAATAAAATGATCTGTGTTGTCCTTTCCCAGGTGTAAAAATTAAGTTTAACATCCAGGCATCCATGAAAACAGAATTTAATAAATTGAGTTAGAAGTTAGCTGGAAGTTAGCTTGCTAGTTTACACCTAAACATGATATACCATGTTCTGACTGAGAGATTTCTGAAAACATTAAAATGTAAAGCTCTGCTATCACTTCCAACATAAATGAAGACAGGGAACTAAACAGCAGTGAAGTTTGTAGGGTTACTGAAGTTGGACTACCTGGTATATTATGATGTGCTACGTGATTGCTAGCGAAACTAACAAATTAGCACTTTACATGTAGCACTTTACATTTCTAATTTATCAAATGCAACTTCCTGAACAGTTTTTAGCTTTGCAAATAATCAAACATCTTCCTCCCCTCTCCTGTATTTTTTAGAACTTTCTCTATCTGTGAAAAAGTCACATATTAACATTTTTTCCCATCATAAATAGAGCAAATGTATAATTTGCTATGAAAACAAAATGTCATAGGAAACAGTTTGTGTTGTGATTGCAACTTTGACATCTGTAAGGTGTAATGATGACCATATGATGTAATTTGTTTTTACTATGGAGCATGTAAATCCATGTGAGCGATATCTTTCAATTAAAAATGAGCTTTTCCTTCCCACCTTCACAAAGTGCTTGCTTATAGTGGGTCGCTTGATTGTTGGGTTTTCTCTAGAATACTGTAAGGTCTTTACAGTATAAAGGGCCTTGTGATGACTATTGTTGTGATTCGGTGCTACAGGTGCTGACTGAATGCAACACCTGTGTTAGATAAGAATGCACCTGATGCAGAGGAATCAGCTCTGCATCATGTTACAACACCTGCACCTGTGAGATTAGAGGAAACCAGGTGCACCACCTCACATGTCTCAGGCATTTTGGTATGTAAATGAGGGCAGAGT
Source organism: Hemichromis elongatus (assembly GCA_015108515.1). Lineage (NCBI taxonomy): Eukaryota > Metazoa > Chordata > Actinopteri > Cichliformes > Cichlidae > Hemichromis > Hemichromis elongatus. The sequence goes on from VUQR01011323.1 coordinate 56,633, forward strand.
ATGAGTCTGATAAAGAAACAGAGGAGCTCTTGTGCGCAGCAAAAGTTGAGTCTGAGGTCTGAGGTGATTTAGTTCCTCTAGGTGCTATTGTTTATTATAACAGCTAGATTGTTGGTTTCGTAATTACTGGAAGAAAACTTTATTCATTATTTATGAAGTTTGATGTGCAAACAAAGTTGTTTTTTTTTTATTTGCATTTTCATTTGGTCTATAGAGCCAAGGATGTGTATGTATGTGTAATCACTATGTGCATTTTTTGCCCTTGCATTCAAATTCAAGTCTGAAGGATGTTCTTTGTTTTTTTTGTTGTTTTTTTCTGAATATTAAATCGCATCCAGTTTGTAAACAGTTACTTAATCCATACAAGAAAAGTTTTAAATGGCACTGAAATTCAGGCCAGGAAGAAGCTTAGCTGAGAAGAAGTTTGAGTACAAAGGCTTTCAGGATTAGATGTGACATGAAGATGTTGTTTTCAAGGGTCTGTCACACAAAGCAGGATTAGTGTGTTACCATGGCTTTTCTGTCCCGTAACAATGACATAGTTTGAAGCTAAACTAACTTGCTCACGCTGTGTGAACCAAATTGTTAAAATGCTGTAAAATCTTTGAAGAAAAAAAATTAAATAATCAGACTGTTCAAAACAGGGGAGGTGATTATTTAATGTCGCTTTTCTTTTTTTTACTTCATAAAGAGTCATACTAGCTGAGTGTATTTACAGAATAAACTTCATTGTTGCATATTAGGTGTGCTGATATTTCTCCACTGGAGTCTAGAGAGCAACTGAAGGAATACATCAGCTCAGCCTTTGAGGGACACAAAGCAAAGCAAACTTTGTGAATTGAAAATCCCCCGCTGCCTCAGTGTGAAGACATCATACTGTATTAATGAAAAAAATCCCCATGGTGCTTTAATGACCTGGTAGTGATAAGCCTATTTTTTTAACACATGCAGTTTTCCTCCTGCTCTCTTTTTGGAGCCTGGCAGCAGCCACATCTCCTTTTTACACTTACAGATTTGTTATGCTAGTTTTTATACACTTTGATCATTATTTGTTCTTTTTTAAGACAGAGTTATACTTATCCACTTCTTCTCTGTTTCCCATTTTACTGCCTTTTTAGCTGCTTTCTGATTTAACATTATTTTGTAAGATGACTGCATGCTTCTTTGTTACATAAAACATGTGTATTGTTCTTGCCTTTGTCTGTACTTCAGTGCATTAAAGCGAAGCATTTGTTGCATCCATTTGTCCTGTGCTGACTAGATTAACTGAGTTTCATTAGAGAGTATACATTAAAGGCTATTTCTTTTATGAAAACTTTCTTGATTTGAAGCACATGTTCGTAGTCGAGTATTTTTGCCTTAGATCTGTGTTGTATAAATAACAGCCTCAAATCAAGACTGACACAAACAGGGTTTTAAATTTCAAATATAAGAATGCATGATTCCAACATACTAAAATAAATCCCCAACAAGTCAAATCTTTCAAGTCTTACCACAAATGCAACAGCAAAGTATATTAAAAGCACCAAAAATTCCAGTACAATAAGTCTACAGTGGTTAACAACTTTATATTGTTATATTGATTAAAAAGCTTGACATATTGATGTATTAAGAATTAGTAAAATGCAAAAAAAATATTTTATTAACTACCACTACTGATAATTAAGGGCAGCTATGTCATAAATATTGCATTGGACGGTGGTCCAATATATTTTTAAGCATCATACAATGCTACAAGTCTGATCACTTTAAAACTACAGTTGGGTCGACTTCACAGTCAAAGGTTTTTCACTCTTCTAGCTTTATGTTAGCATTGCTCCTGCTTACAGTCGGTATTTGCAGAAGTGGATAACTGTTTCTGGTTCGATCATAGTTTGCTTTCATAGCTACCTTCTTGCCCGTTCACACAACACATAGTTAGTAACGTGCCTTTGTAACTTGTAGCTTCACTAATAAGGTGGGAAGTACAAAAATAAAAGGAAAAAAAATGAAGTGAAAGAAAAAAATAAAAATGTAAGAGGTCCAGTGGGTAAAAATTTTAAGAGAAACAAAAAATTACCAGCTATTAGGAACCTATGCCATCCAAGTAAAATAGCTTTTTAATTAGTAACATATAGCGTTTTAATTAATATTAGGAACATAAGAATTTATGAATAGACAATCTGTTTCTTCACTGATACAGCATTAAAGACAAATGCAGTATATAATGTCAGGTTAAGTCAAGAAAACATTACTGAAGTTATCTCTGTACCTCTTAGTGCAGTAGAAACTACCCTGTAGGTGCTAATCTGTCCCATTGTTTACTTGGTATGATATGCTTTTTGTTTGTTGCTCCAGTTTTGGTTTTTTTTATGTTTACCTGACTTTTCTCTCTGACCAGCTCTAACAGCACCCTGTCTGTGTTCAGAGATCTCCTGATTTACAAATTAGGCTCTGAGCTTTTCTTTCCTGATTAAGAAAATACAAGCTACTGCAGTGCAGACTACCGCTGTGCCTCCCTCTATGTAGCGGGAATTTGTGAGTGGGATGCAGAGGGAGAGTGGGAGCTGAAGCTGGAAAGTAATTTGTGGATTCAAAGATCTGCACATACTGAATCAGGCAAAGGTGCAGACTTACACTGAAGCCCTTGTATAACTCAATATGTAATTCTGAAGAGCCTGCAACCAAAGCTGCTGGAGGCAGATTAAATGCAGAGCTGAGTGAGGCTGGTTGTTTGAAAGTAAGGAGGTTATGAACTCAAGGCACAAGGGAACAAGGTGTTACTTCACTTAGAAGAAAGACTTAACTTACACAGAAGTGGTCATATTGTCAACATCACAGCCTCGTAGGTGGAATGAAGAATCTGGTCACGTAGAAACAAAAACACGCATAAACATACACACTACTCCAAAAAAAACGTGAAATTCTGGTGTAATGTTACAGTTGCCCTCTAAAACTTAACAGGAGAAAAAAATAGAGCTTACTAGAAACAAAATAACTGCATAAAACAAGGGTTTCCAGATTCAGAAGCAGTACTGACAAAGAAGGATAATATAAACATGTATAAAAACTACTGAGTTAGTGAAAACATAAAATTTATGTGTGACCTGGTGTTCTTTCTTGATGGACAGGGGCAGCTGGAGCATGAGTGTGCAGATTTAAAGTTCTGTGGGTGGTGGAATTAATAGAGTTGCTAGGTTGTGGTTTCTTGCCAGTTTTGCTGTGATATTTATGTGTGAAAATCTGGAGGAACATCATTCTGGCTCATGTTAGATGGTAACAGGTCTCTAGTCACTGGAAAGTTTAAACTTCTTAAAAGTGTGTATTAACTCAGTCTTAAGTCTATGTAACATTACAAATAAAAGTTTAGTTTTTAAGCTATTTTAAAACAGAAGTAAACTAGCACTTTAACCGAGTGACCCTTATTTCTTTCTCCTCATTGCTGTTATCCAGCTCCTATCCTATGGTGTTAAGAGATGTAAAAAAAATAAAATAATGGTAAATAATAATTCATTCATTCTCTCATCCTTTTCAGGGTCGTGGAGGGCGAGAAGCAGGACACACTCTGGACAGGCCACCAGGATAACACATAGAAATAGACAACCATTTACACCTATGGACAATTTAGACACCAGTTAACCTGCACCACTACCTGATGGTGGAATTAAATTCAGGGCCTTCTTGCTGTGCGGCAACAGTGCTAACCACCGTGCCAATGTGCTGCCCTAAATAAAAAATATTTATTTTAATAAATTATAATATTAATTTAAAAAAATCACAATAATAATGAAACATTGCAACTTTAAGCTGTTCTTTTTCTGCACCCCTTGGATTGCTGGTAGAAGTCACCCTTCTCACTTAAATAACGTAGCATTTGTTTGTTTGTAACTTATGATAACTGAACTTGATTCCTCACCTGTTCTGCTCACCTGCTATCCATTGAGGGCAATTAGTTTAGGCTGTACTTAAGACCAGTACTGTCATATGTTCTCCGCCATTTCATCAGCTACCTCGTGGTGGTAACCAGCCCTCATTGTGTTATTTCCATCTTTATGCTGCCTATTTAACTTGATCTATTTTTGCCTTTTAAGATCTCATCAAGTAACCACATAGCTCACCTGCAGCTCTACAGTCTGGACACTGGTTTCCACGGCAAGATCCTCTGCTTCACTCTGCAACTCTTTCCTCAGAACTTAAAGAACTCTCACATGCCTGTCCTCCTGGCTGCTGTCTTCTTAGGACCAGGGGTGCCGACAGAAATTTTGGGCCCTATAGAAACCAAAATTTCTGGGCCTTCTACATTATTCACGGATAAAATTTAACCCAATAAACATACCCTGTATGATGCGACATGCCTGCGTTTGTCACTGTCTGAGCTGCATCATAGCAAGATTAGATTAGATTAGATTAGATTCAACTTTATTGTCATTACACAAGTACAAGTACAGGGCAACGAAATGCAGTTTAGGTCTAACCAGAAGTGCAATAAGCAGCAAGTGCAGGATAAAGGTAAAATAAGTTATGGGTATATACAGGGTGATATGTGCAGGAGGAGACTGAATAATATTTACAGAGGGATGTACAGTAGTATGTATATAATATACAGTTTGTATTGACAATGAATATTAAATATTAACATATGTATAAATGTAGTGGATATGTATTGGATATGTACAACGTAGTGCAATGATTATGTGCAAAGATGTGCAAGAATAAATAGTACGGTGGTTATCAGGAGTGTATGGGGGGGGGCAGAGGAGTTCAGCAAGGAGACAGCTCTGGGAAAAAAGCTGTTCCTAAGTCTGCTGGTTCTCATCTGGGGTAGCCTAAAGCTCCTAAAGGCAGGAGAGAAAACAGTCCGTGGGCAGGGTGGGAGGAGTCCTTAAGAATACTGCGTGCTCGACGCAGACAGTGCTTCCTCTGGATGTCCTCAATGGATGGAAGTGGAGTCCCTGTGATACGCTGGGCAGTTTTCACCACCCTTTGCAGCGCCTTGCGCTCAGCAACAGTGCAGCTCCCATACCACACTGTGAGACAGCTGGTTAGGATGCTCTCTATTGTAGAGCGGTAGAAGTTCACCAGGATGGTTGAGGACAGCTTGTTCTTCTTTAGTGTTCTCAAGAAGAAAAGACGCTGGTGAGCCTTCTTGACCAGGCTGGAGGTGTTAATGGTCCAGGACAGGTCTTCTGAGATGTGGATCCCAGGAACTTGAAGGATGAAACAGGCTCCACAGCCATCCCGTTTATGTGGATGGGATCATGTGGGCCTCTTCTCTCCCTCCTGAAATCCACAATGAGCTCCTTGGTCTTGGTGGTGTTGAGGAGCAGATTATTGTCAGTGCACCAAGTGGCCAGATGCTGGACCTCCTCCCTGTAGGCAGTCTCATCGTTGTTCTTGATGAGACCTATCACCGTGGTGTCGTCTGCAAACTTGATAATGGAGTTCGATCCATATACGGGTCGGCAGTCGTGGGTGAAGAGGGAGTAGAGGAAGGGGCTCAGCACACAGCCCTGTGGTACACCAGTGCTGAGCATGACAGTGGTGGAGCAGATGCGGCCTGACCTTACATGTTGTGGTCTGTTGGTCAGAAAGTCCATAATCCAGTTGCAGAGTGAGGTGTTAATGTCCAGGGCTCTAAGTTTGGTGATTAACTTAGAGGGAATGACAGTGTTAAATGCTGAGCTGAAGTCAACAAACAGCATCCGTGCGTAGGTGTTTTTATTGTCCAGGTGTGTGAGTACAGAGTGCAGCGCTAGGGAGACTGCATCCTCTGTGCTTCTGTTGCTACAGTAAGCAAACTGGTGAGGGTCCAGAGTTGGTGGGAGAAAGTCCTTCAGATTTGTCAGGACTAACCGCTCAAAGCACTTCATAATGATGGGTGTGAGTGCTACAGGTCGGTAGTCATTAAGGCATGTTGGGCTAGAGTTTTTCGGCACTGGCACAATGGAGGTGGATTTAAAGCATGTTGGAACAACTGCTTGGGCGAGGGACATGTTAAAAATGTCTGTGAATACCCCAGCGAGCTGCTCTGCACATGCTCTAAGTACGCGCCCCGGGATGCCGTCTGGTCCAGCAGCCTTGCGTGCGTTGATCCGGCTCAGTGCAGTGCAAACGTCTGAGGAGGTGAGTGTGATGGGTGAGTGGTCAGTTGAGGAGGAGATCCTGACCGCAGGTTGCTTGTTGTCTCTTTCAAAGCGAGCATAAAAGTTATTAAGCTCATTCAAAAAGAGGACATTTGTGGTTATGGGGGTTGAGTTGCTAGGTTTATAGTCTGTAATGGCCTGGATGCCCTGCCACATGCGTTGAGGGTCAGCGTTGGAGA
>VUQR01011324.1:0-50067 GCA_015108515.1 Hemichromis elongatus
CGAGGGGAGAAAACACAACGAGCGCAGAGGAAAAGCTCGCTGATGGCGGTGAGAATGACAACCCCACTGTAAAATTACTTCCAAGAAAAGGTTGTCATTCCTCCGTGTGGAAGTTTTTTGGCTTCAAAGAAGACGATGAGAGTATAAAAAAAATATATAATTTGCAAGCTGTGTTTTGCCATCGTGGCAGCACCGCAAGGTAACACTACAAATCTGTATAACCACCTAAAACGTCACCATAAAGTGCAATATGGCGAAGCTGTAAAGGCCAAGAAAGTAACAGGAGAAAATCCGTCCCCGTCAACCACCCAAACAGGGTGCCTTATACAGCGCTTCCCCATACCCCGCGAACTCCCGCAGGCACAAAGAAATTACGGAGGCTATCACTTATCACTTATAGACACGTGAGACATTTATTGTTTTTATGTTCAGTCTCAACTGTTACGAAGTTGATGTGCAGTTAATAAGTGCAATAAATATTTATATTGGGAAAAAAAAATCGTGAGAGAATCGTGATCTCAATTCTAAGCAAAAAAAAAAATCGTGATTCTCCTTTTATGCAAAATCGTGCAGCCCTAGCTGCACCTGAGGTGGTGATGTACTTCTGCTGATATGGCACAGTACTTTCTTTGCTGACTAAATAAAATTGGTAAGCTGCCACTATTTCTGTGTAGCTGTTGAGCCTCAATCTGGGATTTTAAGGAAAACATAAACAGTTATCAGATACAAATATCTTGTTATATTTAGAAAGACAGGCCTGAAAATGTTTGTTGCCTAGCTCCCACATTAACATTATCATTTTATTATTTGCAGACAGAGGTACTTTGGCTGCTCCATTTCTTCCACATGGGTTGCCGCAGCGGATGAACCGCATGTTTGATTTGATACAGATTTTATGCCATATGCCCTTCCTAAGGTTACTCTGCCATTTATCCAGACTCAGGACCAGCACTATATGTACAGTAACTTTTGTTTCCCTGGGGCAAGATATCTGCCTATCAGAAATCTGCTAATAGTTATATGGCTAACTTTCTCACTGGCTAGGTTAAACTGTAATATAACTGATGAAATTTTGATAAATGTGAACTAAATGTTAGCTACTGTTGCTAATATTAGCTCCTGTTATATAAGCATGTCCATTTCTGGAGTTTTTCCTATTACTAGTCTCTATGACACAGAGGCTTATTTCTATGAACCTATATACTCTGTGCTGATTTTATTTCATGTCACTTTGATAGTTCCCGGAACTTTTTGGTCAAATAAGACCAAAAACATATTATCAGAATACAAGAATAACCACTGCAATTCACTGTGATTCATCGGATACACTTTATATAGACATCGAAATACTCAAATGTCACATTGCTATTTGTGTCATGTGATTAAGTTTTCCTAGCAAAGACTCAAGGTTAAGATGAAGGAAATCATTCTGAGAGAAGGAAGGAGGATGTGAATGTGGCCTGAGAGACAACAGTGGGAACAAGAATCACAGACAGGCCACTGTGTTAGAGGGAGTTCAACACAGAGCAGCATTTTGCTGTGTGTGCGCCGTCTGTGCACTAATGAGTGCAGAAAAGGGAAAGTAGAAGAAAAAAAAAGGGGGGGGGGGTGGACAGAATCACTATGGAGATCTGAGTGTTAATAGGCATTTGTGCTCTGTAGATGAAACTAAAGCCAACATCAGAAAGTACTGCACTACTGAAAAACAGCAAGTTACTCAGGAGGAACAAACCTAACTAGGTCTTGTTGAACGTGATAAGCCCAACCACTCAGAGTTTGTACTATTCTAACAAAGTTTATCCTTCAACACAGCCTAAACTCTCACAGTGAAGCCTTTTTGTAATTTCTGTCAGTAGTCTTCAGGAACAGTTATTTAGGCTTCTTGAAAAACGTTTAAAAGATCTTCTTTGGCAAACAATGGGTGGATCAACTCAAAGGCCAGATGCATTTCCCAGGTCCTGTATCAGGTCTTTGCAGGATTTTCCCCGTTTCTTACGGACATGACTTTCAAATAATTTTTATCTGCCGTTTGTTTTTTTTTAGGCCTGCCACATCTTTTGGCATTCTCATATTCAGTTTCTCCAAATATTTAAGGATGCACTGCACACCATGCAGAGATATGCCAAGTTTTCAGCGAATAGCTCTGAGAATCACCTCGTTGCTGAAAAAATATTTGACATCTGTCAAACTGTCATCTTTGACATTTTATGCATACCGTACACAACTAAACAAATAAAAACTAATTATGTATTTTTGCAACAGACTGCTGGTAACAAAGTACCTAAAGATATAATTCATAATATGTACATTGCAAAGTTTCCCGCTATGTGTAGACACAACACATAACAGGCCAGTATTTGGTTAACGGTGAGTTTAAGATTTAATTTTTTCAAACTCGCCATTATCTGCATGGTCACCAGTATTTCTGAGCTATATATTAGTTAATATAAAATGCCGTCTCATCAGGGTTTCAAACCTCTCACACCCCAATTTTGAATCAGTGGTTTATGATGGTTCATGTTTTACTTTCTTATCTTTTTAGAAATATGTCTGTATACAGGAAAGGCTGTTACGTGATCGTCTTAAGCTCCAGCATCTTACAAAACACAAATGTTTGTACTGTAAGCCAGTACTAGACTGATGTAGAGCAAAAGTTACTTGAGCATGAGTCTAACTAGGTGAAATAACCAAAATTAGTTTATTTTGTGTTCCATACTTCTTTTCATCCCAACCCTCATCTGTAATAGGAAAGAGATTCTTCCAAAGAGCTATTCATAGAAGTAGAGCACAAGACCAACAGACAGTCTAACTGACAATCATTCACAAATGACATTTTATTATAGTATACCGCAACTATGAAATCAAATTCAGTCTACTTCAATCACAAGACTAACCTTATGGAGTATTTTCACTGACTGTAGCGCTTTAGAAAAACTAAGTGCTAACATTGAAACCGTTAATCCATTTAGAGAGAGGAAATTGCAATAAACTACACCGAGTCGACCTCTCTAAACTACTTGTACTTGATTCTACTACGAGAATCAAGTACAAATCTAAACTAGATTGCATGAGTCATTCAGCCTTAGAAGAGGTGAGGAAGTAAGAGATAAAAAAAAATTCTCAAACAAGCACACAAACACTGGGGAGTACATTTGAAAATAAAATAAATTAGCGTAAATATACCAGAGATACAGAAATGTAAATTGGTGCTCTATGTATATGCTGATCCCGGCGTAGTGATGTAGCCTCCATTTCCACCTGTGCCCTCATTAGGACAGGAATTTGTGTCAGTAGTGTCATTTCGCATTTTTGTCACTGTCCTATAGTTAACTGATAATGATGTGACAACGCATTTAAAGTCATGTTACGCAGTTGGACGTAATGCAGCAAGTTACTTAATGACCCATCGGAGAAAGTTACACACTGCATTATTTTTAAGATATGTAATGAACAATATATAATGTACCATTTTATTTTTCCCCACTCTGGTTTTCTTACTAACACCCCTAACGCTGATGAGGAAAGTTTCTAAAGATTTAAGGTAGCTCCAAACAAATGTTTCGTTTAATTAGTTGCACTTGAAAGCTAAGCTCAATCATGTGTGTAGGGCAGCGTTAGTCTGTCCTGTCTGTTTGTCTTTCAAATATAAGGCAGGAGCTTATTGTCTTTATTTTACTCCTGCTTGAAGTCAAGTAAACCCCACTGGGGATAATATACTCATTCTTAGCAGGATGCTGAACATATAGTTTCACACACACACAAACATACCACCACTGAGCAGTGTGAGTCAGTGCATACCAGTGATACCTGCTAGGAAGAAGAACCTGCTAGGATGTGTTTCACCTTCACACTGTACATAGAAACAAAGGCTGCTCAGCATTTTGCCTGGAAACTCCCTTAAACTGTCCACCCATTAACACAAACAGTGGCACTCCTGAGTTTAGATAAAATATGTGCACAAAAGCAGGTTTTGTGATCAGCATTGTTCACAAATTTTCTCTGCGTTCTGGCAGTTTGGTAAACAGGTACGTGGAGCCACAAACCTACACTGAAAGTCAAGTTTTTACCTCATAGCTCAAACAGTCTTGTAAAGGAAGTCATTCTGTTTCAGCAGCATCTGTCACTGAACACTAAGGATTTATTATGATGCAGTTTCATGTACAGAATAAAACTGTATGAACGACAGAATATCAGAATACAATGTGATAAATAAATAGCAACATCAATTTTAAAAGTTCAATTAGAAATTTAAAGAAAGTGACAAAGCTGCACTAAAAATTTCATGGGTCTTTACCTGTGCTCCACTTAAATAAATTTATTCAAATTCGACTTAGTAGCAGCAACTTAGTTGTTGCTAACAGACAGACAAACCACACTGAAAACATGCCTACATCAAGACTCCTCCCTGTTCTCCAAATATGACTACTGATTTTGCATTTGCCGACCGTCCCATTGCTGCAACATTCCTCTCAGCAGTGTTGAAACCTAACTTTTGGGACATGCCTTGCAACATCTCCTTCCTGTTCCCTTAAATTTGCCAAAGAACGCAGCTACAAGAGCATTAGGGCAGGCTTAATCTCCACCAGAGCCATTGCCCTATTTTGCTCATTTAAAAAGATCCACCAAAATTCAATGGGTCCTTCCTCTGCCCACGCACCACCACTCCATTAAGTTTCATGAAGGTCAGGCTGGTAATCATTTGTGCAATCTTGCTGACAGACAAACTGTACTCATACATACTTCTTCTAATGTGAGAGGCAGAGAAAAAAAATACAAAAGCAAACCATAAACAAAACACAGATATTCCACAACTGAACGCTCATAAGCATTTATTCCATGAACACCTTAACTAGGCAATCGCTGTCTCAACAAGGACAACTGCTCATTTATCTCTCAAGTGGAACTACATTACTCTAAGGTAGTTTACTGGCACAGTGTAAAGCTCCTCTTTCAAATTGAGACTATTGTCATAGACACTATAGTGGGGGTAATTAAGGTACCTTAGGGAGGAAGACCCATAATTATGTGATGACAACTGTAGTTCCCGAGAGGACAGACTAGTATCATGTAAAGATAAAAACAAAATGTGTCCACCTTCAGCCTCCTGTGGATAAAACAACAAAAATGTAAGAAAGGGAAGTGCTCTTTAATCTTAACTCTACAAAAGATGATTAGCCACAATAAAACCACTACTACGTGAAGTACATAACACAGAGCATCTTTGCAGTGCAATGTTCTTCTGGGAAAGTTCCATCCTGGCTTATATACTTTGACAAATAAAACCCATAATTAAACTGACCCCACTCACTCTCCAGGCGGGACAATGCACGCTGTAACACCACAAAAACTGCTAAGAAATGGTTCGAGGTACATGAAAAAAGGCCACCAAAGTCCCAAGATCAACATAAAGCATCTATGGGAGTCCAAAACGCTTAATCCACAAGATCCAAAAGATCCACTCCCACTGTACTATCCATGAAAAAAAACAAACAACCAAAAAACAAAACCTCTACTTTTTTAATTAAGATTTTATTAAAAAAAAAAAAAAATGTGTTCAAGCTATCGGCTAAAATTTCATATCATAGTCTGCTTAGATGACCTTAATATGGTTCAACGTTTTCAGTTCAACTTTACCAAATTGTAATAGTCAAAACATTTGTGAATTGCTTGACAGTTATTACTGACATATCTAGATCTATATCAAGAGAACAAACAATGCTAAGCAGACTGAACGTCAGTAACGCAGTATCACTTCCTTACATTAAGTTCCTTAGTAACAGTGGAAACATGCAGTAGTACTACTATGAATGCCACTGAACAATATGCCTGTTAGGGAGAGTAGACAAACAGATGACTGTGTCAGAGCAAACCTTGTGTCAATGACCTAAAGTACACCAACTTTAAAAGAAAAAGCTTTGTTTAATCTCTTGCTGATGGAGTCGGGAAGAAGTCAGCCTGGCGGGATTCATTCCCGATGTTTGCTGATGCAGTGAAACGTGATAAGAAATTACTTTAATCTGCACCTTTACATAAACGCTACTGCTGCAGGTGAACAAAATGTGACGGTTCTGATCTGGATAGATGTTTTCCTCTGAGGGACTCCCTCACACTCAACCATCAAGAGCTTTTTACCAGCATTCATAACACGGAACTGGATTGTTCTGCTTGCACTAGCGATACATTAAAATACCCAAATAATAATTAAATTCTAAATCAATTATCAAATAAACCTTCACTGACAACTTAAAAAACACCCAGCTCTGACAACCCATCTAATAAATGCTGCTGTAAACTCTATGCTTGCTAACACAATAGCATACACTTTAACTTGCCAAATCAACATGGAAGGAACAATACAATATTACTAAATGAGAACAATGTTTTAAATGTTTTAAATCATTGTTCTCACACGACAAACTGACAGTGTCGAAGCTGACCGGAGCTTTTTGACAGCTAGCGTTACCATTAGCGGGCGGGCTAAATAAAAACAAGGTGGCTAACTATGCTAGTTAGCTACCTTATTGAATACAGAGGGCAAAGCAAAATTTAGGGCATTGAAAAGAAAATATAAGACCATGGGAAGAGCAACGAAATATCTGTCATCCTACCTCGGTGGCGTGAGCAGGCTGAATGTTTCTGCAAGTCTAGAAAGATGAACAAGAATTTACTAAGTAGCCTCGGATTGACACAGAAGCGGAAGTAGCTGGGAAATGGGGGCGTCGTTAGATAGACGACAGACACAGTCTGCAGCCAATGAGATGTGAGACAGAAAACGCTTATTCAATGACAATGCGCACTAAATGGCAGCTTTTCTTTTTTTTAAATTGCTGAGACTCTTTGTAATCTGCAGCCTTTTGGCTATTATTACAAATATATACAGAACATAGGCCTAAATCAAGCACACACACTTACACACACGCACATATTTCATATTTCATATTTCAAACAGCCTTTCAGCCTTTGTAACTGTTGTAATTTTTTATATTGTGTGTGTGTCTGTGTGTGTAAAAAACACACCTGAAAAGTCTGATATATAAGAAATGCTGGCTATTATCTCTAACATCATTAACATGATTAACACGATAAGAATGGCTGGAATTAAAAGGCCCCTCCATGGTGAATCATGGATGTTTTGTGATCAGAGACAGTGACAGTGTTGAGGATAGTTATTTAGAAAATAAAATAAAAATGCAATGACAGATTGCTCAAAATGAGGACATATTCCACTTGTTGCCTTTGGATACCCTAATCAGCCAGCAGTTTGTAATGTTTGATTATAATTCTGTTTCTAGAAACATCTGAGGTTTCTCTACCAAAGGTCAGGTTTGTACAGCTGCTCACTAACACTGTGTTCCACAGCTACTTTAGCAGAACAGGGTAGCAGAATATGGCTTCAACTTAGTCAGAGATTGTATCAACTCATCAGTCATCAGTAATAGAGCTTATCTATTTGCTAGCGGGCAACCTGCTTAGAGCAGAACGGGGCTATGAGCAATAACTAGGCACATGATAAAACATTCACAATATAGTACCCTGATGTGCATGTTGGCTTGCATTTGATTGCCTGATAAAGCTTTTACAATATCCTCTCATAACATTTACTGAAAGCTCACAGGTCATAGGCCCACACTATCTCACAGATACACACACACAAAACCAGGCTGTTGCACTAATGATGCTCTGTTGCACCAAGAGTGTTTCTAAAAGAATCTGTAGTGCCATTATATCTTAATGTTGGATGGAGAAAAGTTTAATTGTCAGTAGTAATTTGGTCTTTCAGAACAAACAATCAGTGTGTTTCTTTTCCCAGAGTTGCATAATGATGGTGTGATGAGAAGAAAGGGGGGAGGGCAGAGAATAGGATGAGAGACTGCAGGAGATGAGGAGGAGGGGAACAGGCAGAGAGAACAGTGGACTACATGGAGAAAATGGTTTCTATTCAGACACACAGCGGGACAAAGAGTTCAGCTTGTGCACAACCGCACACACACAAAGACACAATCACGTACTGCAGATACAGCTGCAAGAAAGATTATCATAGCATTATGTTGAGCCTAAAGAAGCTACGTGACTGTTTTGTTAGTCTTAACTTTTAATACCTAAAATATCTGAAAAGAACAAATCACAATAAGAAACATTCTCTGCTTTAATGTGCATCACGCAGAAAAAGCATCTGGTTTTGACATTTTAACATTTGACTTTATCTGCTTCACATCAATAATTTGAATAGTTTGAAAAGTTTGCTTCCTGTTTGCTGTGACAAATTGCCTCTAATATCACGCGTGGTCAAGGAAATGCTTTGATCTTTATCATACAATTATACAAACAAAGTTTTGTTTTTCTTCCTGGTGTACTGTCGTTGTATAGGCCAAGTTTCCCTATTCGCCACTAGATGGAGGTAGAAGATAGATAAAATTTTTCCCTGAGTAGCTGATAGTCATTGGCCCACAGAATTAGTACCAAATCCTTAAATCTATCTGTCCAGAGTGCTGTGCAAAAGTCTTGAGCTACCACATTTTTAAAGTGGCCTTTAGCAGTCGTTCTCCAGGCTTTCCCAAGGCCCATCAAAGATTTTCTTTGGACATTGGCCGCTTTTTCACACATTTTCATTTCAGGCCTTGTGCCTGACCCATTTCAGAGGATTTTTCTTTGTTAATAGCCACTTAATACTGACCAATTCAGCAGTAAAAGGTGCCTCGAAGGATGGATCAGCCTTTTGCCTATAGACAGCTTAGCAAAAAGCAAGTTTAAATTGTATCTTTGTTACTAGCAGTTAAAAATTACCAAAGATAACAGAGTTTGACAGAAATGAAATAGTTGCTGTGGACAAAAGAAAGACAAAGGAAAAAGTTTCAAGCTCAAAGAGAACTATCTACAGCAGATACACAGTATTGAAAAGTCATGTCCTCGAGAAATTGGAGGGAAAAAATCCAGCAAAGGCCTGACACAAGATTTGTGAGATGCCCTTCAGCTGTTTTATCTATTACTTGCCAAACCCTCATCAGAAACAGTCTCAGTGCATGAGTGGACATCAAAATTGTTGAAGCAGTGTGGGACTTAGAAAGAATGGAATGACAGGCAGAGCTTGGAGAACTATTCCTGAAGGCTGCTTCATACCAAATACAGACTGGTTAGAAATGCACAAACTCATTTTTTTTTTTGCCTTATATACTGTTTTTATTGTGTATTTTCATACATGTTTCAATAAATTCACCACACCTATTTGGACAAAGAGATTGCATCAATAAGGGAAGTTTGATCCTTCTCTGACTACTAGAAGATAAATAGTTTTAGAATGAGGTTTGGAACCAATACTGTTGAATACTAATTCAATAAGGAGGCCTGTGGCTGTTGCTTGTTTGGCTTTGAACAATGTACAGGACTATTTTTATGGCACACTTATGAGAAGCCTCAGGCAGATCCAGCAGTGTCAACAGAAGGTCTGGAAGTTGATATCATCATATGTAGGCCACCTACTGTACCCTGTAGGGAGGTAAGTAGAGCACAAACTTGTTATTCCAGCTAAAGCAGGCCACACGAGACTCATTTTACTTGCAGGAGACAAATTTCCACAACAACTCTCAAAGGGGGATTTACCACAATCGGTGGAGGTTGACAACGCCGTTGCAGAACCGGTCACTTCTGTAATGGAGGGAAAACCTAGGTTAGTTAGGTCTACACTGGCAGCACTATAATAAAGCAAGCGTAACTGATTATAAATGCACAGTGATCATTATGTAGATACTGCACCTATATTCAAAGCATGCAGTAAAGAAATGCATAATATGGTACAGAATATCTGTCCTGTACTAATGTCAGCAGGCAGAATGTAGCAGTGACATTGCTGATGCAGCTTTAGTTCACTCACACACACACACACACACACACACACTGCTTCCCAATTACTGAACTGAAGATAACGTGCAAGGACAGCAATTTTCTGCTGATGCCTTTTTTTTTTGTCTCGGCAAAGCAGACCGGCACTCAGACTGGACGTCACTGTGAGGCACATCAGGGTGTTTTTCACTCACAATTAGAAAAATATGCTCATTGTTAAGGAGCACTTGCTGGTTGGTCTGCGTCGGTTACCTCCCTCTAGTATCACATAACGGATTGGATGGCAGTGAGGTGATGTGAAGTCGCGCGGTGCAAGTGTCATGCCTTTTACCTTGTTTATGCTCTCCGTTCTAATGGCTGAAAACTAATAATGAAGCAAAACTTAGATATCATTACTAAAAAATACATCTAGAGCAAACCTACTCTCTATTACTCTATTAAGGACGGATCAATACACAAGAAAGAACTAAATGTTGGCTGAACAACTAATACCAATGATGCTCTTGGATTCATGCATATTCATCTGACGTTTGATTGCAGGGTATTCTTTCACTGCTCCCTTAAAATATAGGACATCAATTTACTGCTGATTCCTTTGTATTATTGCTCTGTGATTTTATTATGTAAACTCAGCAGATTTGTAAAAGAAGGATCTTGTACTCCAGTGTGTTCTTCCTGAATGTAAATGTATTTGGCTAATGATGTAACATGATTGTCACAAACAAAGTTCTGTGTTCCCACAAAATGCTGTGGTCCAAGTAGCCCAGGAGCACAGTGAGTAGCTGTGACCTTGAAACCACACTCTGGAAGCACTGAAGAGTAAAAAGTGTCAAAAAAATGGAAAAATCTGCTAAAGAAACATATCAATACTTTAACAAACCACAAGCAGAAAAGATTTTAAATGATGTAGCTTCAATTATTTCTCTTCATGTTATGTAAATTACATCGCTGCAACATTCAAAGTGCTAATCACAAATTATTTTACTAGTAAGCAAAGCAGGGCGTTGAAACTGTCGTATTGAACTGCTGTGAGGTAATTGTGCAGAAATATTGAGGTATCGAAAACATTCAGGAAATAATGTGTAGAGATGTTCTTGCTGAAAACAATAAAAGCCGATCGCATTGCTACAGTGGGGTTTTAATGCCGCAGAAATCTGAATTTCTCTTCATTATCTGACTAAATGCTGGTTATTAGAAGAAGGGGCGGAGGATGGGGGCGACTTGATGGGCTCTGTGAGGGCCAACATGGGTGCATTTTGTGGTCTGCTTAATATTCAATGAACGTTGTACACCACCAACAATGGACGGTCCATTAATGGTTCAAAGAACCATTCTACTGCTCCAAATTGCAATTTAGATGTTAAACTGTATCCTTAATAGGGGTATATAATGGACTTCAATATTACATGTCACATATTTACATAATAAAATTCATGATGGCTAAATTTGGTTTAGCTGGCTCAGTTTAAAGGCTCTGGTAAAGAGCCATTCATAGCAAACCTCACATGCCTGAACTGGAAACACAGGTCTGTTACTGTGTGCATGTGTAGACAGCGAACTAATCGACAGATGCATTATGTCAGGAATACAGCGTTGTACTTGTATTGGGCATGCTGATCGTTATGTCTGTTGTAAAAAAAAATGCATTTAATCGAGAGAATGTTTTAAATAGGGTTCATATTGTTGTTTCCTTTCTTTCCCATAATGCTCTTGACTCCTCTCTTATCTTTTCTGCCAGCTTGACTCAGCACAACGTGCTGGAAACAAACTGGAAATAAACCCACATTATTTGCACTGTTTTCCAGCTATTATGAGCAAAATTTCTTCAATGAATCAGTGTTGTACATGGATTATCTGGGAGTGTAAAATGCTATTTAATATTTCTCTTTCTGTATTTTCCAAGGCAACACATTATTAGACCTTTAAAGCCGATATTTGGTATTGTTGTGGTGTGAGGAGATATAATAGAGTCTATTAGGTGTGATTCTGCAACTGCCTCTGCAGGATCGTTAGCCATGAATGATTTAAAGACTGCATGATTTCAGATGCAGTCTGCTACTAGCAGTATCTTCCTATTGATTAAAGACTGCTGCCAGAGGGTTTAACAAAGAAAGTGATAAACAAACGAACATAGCAGAATGCTCCTTCAGAAACCTCGGACTGGATTGATGATAGAGGTAGTGGATTGATCAGCTGAACAAAAAGTGATTTTTCTAGTACCTTTTACGCTACCCATCATATATAAATGGCAGGGGTTTCATATAATTAGATATATTATTTCATTCAGAGAGGTTTGGTGTGGTCTCATTCACTGGATGCTCCTTTCTGGTGTAAGGTTTCATTGAAATGTGTTTCAAATATCCTCTCAGGGTGTAAAAACAGTAAAAACATTGCATGCATGTTTGTTTTACACAATGAGATTTTGAATTTATCTGGCTGAATCCAAATGTGTCAGAAATATAAATGTGTATGGATAACTTTGTGATCTCTCACACATGAGAGATCACATAGAGAGTGAAACGTGGCAGCGGCTGCTTGTGCGGCTGCTTGTCATGGACTGAGAACGTAATTGCTCCATAACGTGTTTAAGTTTAGAAAGTTCTACAATGGCGCTGTTTTTGTTGCCGCATGTTTACATGCGGGCATGAATTACACAGATGTAAACACGGTACAGCCCATTGCTTCAGCGCATAGCAAATGGCCATTCACCAGCCCTGATCCCTGAGTGGGAAAATCTATTCTCATGGTTTCGATTCTGTGTTTGTTGCCCTCAAGTTTCTGCTCATAAATCATTCACAGAGTGTGAGTCTGACAGCGTGGACTGAATCAATATGGTTTGTATTGTCTCTGTGATGAGACTTTAGTCAGATGACGTCACAAGCACCCACACGATGGGCAAAAAAAGGAGCCTTGGAGAATAAATGTTATTAGAAATGCTGCTAAATGTCATAATGTGCTCTAACTGTTTGGAAGAGTGTTTACACACATTTGTTGAGCCCACTGAGATTGCACCATGCAGTGATTATTACTGGAAATCTACAACTGTGTGGATACAGAGAGGAGATCAGGCACTGCTTTACAGCTTTATTGAAACAAAAAAAGCAGTTTATGGCTGGCGATGACACGGCCCTCCTGTCAGTTATCAAAAACAATACACAAACACGTTTTTAAAAATCAAGTTTATGGTCCCTACTTACTCTGTATATGCTAATAAACAGGCTGCATAAGCAAATACGGCTTATTAAAAAAAGGCGTTTTGGTGTCCAACTTTAGACAAAGATTTTGGTGTACTAATGTAACACATTACTTGAAAAACCTCCCACGGATGTCCAGTTTGGTTAAGATCTGATGATTGCGTGAGCCGTAGCACAGGATCCAGTCATTTAACATACATATTAAACAGTTTGGTGACCCCCTCATGCTCTCTGAATGAGACCCTACCTATCAGGAAATGTTTCACTGTGGGATAAAGGTTATCACTTAATTTGTAAGTAGTTTATTTTGAATGGTGATGGCCCTCATGGGTTTTTTGGCCATGCCTTAAAACCCACACAATCTCCTTAACACAACAAAACAGAGAATTTCCTGACTCAGCGCTCTGTAACATTTAACTGCACGTGCTAATTACAGGATATCAATAGCCGCTTAAGGTTTAATGATTAGTTGTGATAGAATAATGGTGGGACTGTGAAAAGGGATCTCCAAAGGTTACAAATTTAAAGCTGTCGGAGGCAATAAATAATGGGGAACAGTGGGACAGTATGTAGGATAATAACAGCCTACAGTGTGAGAAGTAAAACATGACAGTAAGGAGGGGAACATGGGAGATAGTTTAATTGAATGCTTTATGTATAAAAAACAAAAGAAATATTGTTTTTTGACACTATTTCATGGGCTTGCAACAAGCCTAAACTTTTGTTTAGGGTCAGGTGATGCACTCACCTCCCACAAAGCAGCTCTATGCTGTCGTGACCTTTCTTCTGTGATTTGTGCACATGTTAAATGTCTGTTAGTTTGGAAGGAAAAGTTTCTGGTCTGGCTCCCCCACATACACACAGCTGATTTACTGACCTGTATTAAAATATTTTTTAAGCTGACATAAGTGTGCATAAATGGGCCCTGTCCTTCGAGCCCTGGAGTCTCTACACAATATATATTTTTTATTTATTTATGTTTTGCTGCGTCCTACTGTTATTCTGATGTCTTGCAATGGCGGCGGCAGAGAGCTGCAGAAACGAGACTATCTCTCTCCTCCAGAGCTACATCCCGTTATATGAGCGGAGAGAGAGAGAGAGAGAGAGAGAGGGAGGTGACCATAGGCACCGCACTGCCTCCTGTTCTCACCCACAATTCCTCTGAGCAGGAACCGGCTAATTTGTGTCATCGAGGCAGAGAGAGGGAGATCCCGAGGACAGAAGTGGAGGAACCAGGAGAACAAAGCGGAATAATTGGTGCATTTGCAGCACACAGAACTGGAACACTGGATTGTACTTATCTTTTCTCCAGCTTTTAGCCTCCACTTCCCGCTTCGTCCTGTTGCGTTGCAAGCCCTCATTGTGCCGGAGTGATCTCCTTTTGTGTGGCTCTGCAGTTGTTTATTCACACTCCGAACTTCTGCCTCCTGTTTCTGCAAATAGGAGGTTTCGTTTCTATTTTTCCTCGTATCTGCCTAAACGGAATGAATGACAAAAACAAAGGAGGTTGATGTCCACAACTCTCCGACTCACCTCGTCTTCGCCTCGCCCAAGGAACGAAGACTCCATCTCCGGCAGAAGATGGAAAGCGGAGGCGGGACGGAGTGCTCGGATAGCGGCCAGGCGCAGCACGCGGTGCCCGGTCAGCAGCACGAATCTGCGGACCTTTCTGCCGTGCTGTCCGCTCACACTCCAGGCGAGAAGAAGAAGATCAACCGGGCCCCATCTCCGGCGAGACCGAAGGATGTACCCGGGTGGTCGCTCACGAAGATCCGCGGAGGGATTGGGACCCCGACTCTGAGTGTCAAGCCAGGAGCCATTCATCTGGGTAGCCGCATATCCAGGCGCAGCCCCGTGGGGAGTTTTTCTGGGAAGGACGGCAAAGGGGAGAAAAGTGGTGGCGGAAAACCCGCGGGTAAATCCTCCTCCCTCTCTGGTGGCTTGTCGTCCAAGGGCTCGGCGTCCAAGGCCAGCAAGAGCACCGTAGCGCGGAGGAAGGTGTCGGACGCCAGCATAGGATCCGATGATTTATCCAAGGATTCTGGATGCGCCCCGGGGAAGCTCTCCCCAACCGACAGCAGCTCCGAGCTGTCGGACTGCGCCTCTGAGGAAAACAAGCTTTCCACGGACGCTGTGAGCAGCGACGCCGAGTCGAGGAGTAGCAGGGGCGGCGGGCCGGAGTTAGAGAAGCCGCTCAGGGATGGCGCGTTGGCGGACAGAACCAGCCAACAAGCTGCTTCTGCTGCTGCTAAGACCACCTGCTCCTCCGGAGAGAAGGACCGGCTCCCCACTGGCATCGAGACGGGAGAAGGGAGCATATCCCCTGGCGAGGAACGATCGGTCACCTCGTTTGATAGCCGGGTGCCCGCCAGCACGTCTCTGGCTTTCTCAGACCTCACCGAGGAGTTTATGGACAGCATGCATGAGGAGTTTGTCAGGGAAATAGAAGAACTGAGATCTGAGAATGATTACCTCAAAGTAAGTTCAGCATATGTACGCGTCGTGTTTTTGAAGTTGCTTATCCTACAAAATGCTCCACAAACAGGGTTTTAGTTTTATTTTTTCAAGCAGTTACGCATTTTTTTATTCCTTTAACAAATCATCTTTCTGTTATACTCTTTTATTCTAAAGCCTGCCTCATAGAGTTACTCTGACGTGCTTCTCACTGTGGAGAGATGCCTACTCACTACAAGGATGTTGATGTTATAGAAAGTCTGTCTGCACCCCTGGCCACGCATGAGCAAAGCATGCTGCCTCCTGGTCACAGAATAGGTTCCTGATAGAATATCTGCAGTTGCTGAGCTGCGAAATATTGTAAATGGAGTTCTTGCACTTGGTGTTCATCACTTGTGCTTTGCATGCTGGCACAGTGGAGGTGAGGGTCATTCTGCTGCTGTATTCTGGTTTTGCTCTTAATGTACCGAGGCATTATTAATAGCATTGTATTAACAAAGAGGTAGAGCTTTGTGTGATTGCCTAAAGATTCTCAACACCTAAAATATGGAAATAAATATGGAAGTCCTGCAAGTTGTGAATCTTGAGTGGGGATTTCCATACAAGTGAAAAATCCTCTGCTGGCAGCATTGGTACCAAATTTCTGTTGTCTTTCTCACCTAACTCAAACAATACACAAACAATTGTTGCACTATCTCAAAGTACCTCAGCTCACAGGAGGATTTGATTTCATCAGTGTTTTTGATAGAATAGGCATCTCACAGCTCCCACAGTACATCTGCAGGCAGTGAAATGTAATATATACATCGAGCCGCCGGTAAAGCCTGCCTCCAGTGTGATTGATTAAGGCAAGGATCAACTAGGGAGCATATCCCCTAGCACTAACTATCAGTGACCAGACAAGCCAGTGATTGTCAGACATTGATTGCGTGTGGTAATTGATTAGCAGCGCTTGTCTGTAAGCAAAAAGCACCACCCCGTCTTTCCCCAGGAGTTTCTTTAACTGTTGGGGGTGTTTCGATCTTTGGTTTAGTTTTTCAGTTTCTGCTCGCCCACTCTTGGTGCCCAAAATACTCCTTTTTCTTGTCATTAACGCACGTCATCCTAGCTGGTTCATATTTGGTGCAGTGTGTGGCTGCTGACGGAATATGGGGCATCATATCACATCGGACCAGAGCGAAGCCCCATGGGAGGGTTGGCAGTGAAGTTGGCTGGCTGTGTGTGTTGTTGCAGCTGCGAGGAACACCTGGTTAGTGATAAGACGATCAAAACAACATGCTGCAGAGGCATCAGGCTCTCAGACCTATCATAAATCCTCACTCTGATTCTCAGTCTCCAGTTCCTTCTCTTTGTTTTCCACTGCATCCTTTTTTCTCCTCCTTCATGCTTTACATCTCCAGCCTGCCAGTCTTCCACCTTCATCCTATGAATATGCAGACTCTTTTCTGGGCGCCGAGCTGTTTGCCATTCAGTTGGTAATCACCGTAAGAGATCAAAACAGTTGGCAGCTGTTTGAATCTCATTAGTGGTGACTTTATACCTTACTGTTTGTGTTTCTGTTGAAGCTACAAAAGAATATCCGATTAGATGTTTCACGTACCATGCACGCAGCATTACTGACGACTGTACTTACATTCCTGCTTTCCTACACCGTGAACATACACTGCTGGGTAGTAGGTGCCGTGCTGACAAACAGTTTGACAAATTGTTGAACACAGTTTAGTCACCGCAGGCCACCCTCACACCTTGTCAAGGGGGGGAACTTACGCTCAGCATAGTTGAATCATCATTCAAGTCCACATGCTGCAGTCCGACACAGTAAACAAGGAGTAGGGTCGTGCTGCTCTTCACGTTGTGCCTGACCTGACACGGTTTCACAAAGAAAGAGGAGATTTTCTAGAAATTTTTAGGAATGTCCGTCCTGTGACTGCAATTTAAGCAAACAGATGAGCATCTGTTCAGCATGGTGGTAGAGATAAATAGTTGAAAACATAGCGGCAATGGTGCCTTCAATGAGTCATTTGATAATTTGTTATGACGCTGAAGGCTTAACCTGAAAATACTAATAACAATAAACATACAGGATCTATGTAAATAGAGGACATGTGATAGAAATGTACAAAATAGTAGCTTGTATGCTTTTTGTTCTGCTTCCTTATTGCCTAAAGTAAACATAAAAACCATACCCTCTTTGCTTTCAAGGTTAATCTCAAAACTTACATTTTCATGTATCAGGTGACCCTGAATCCTCCCTTTGTTAGGCTGCACTTGTCCTAGGCTGCTTGGCACTTCCCTTGATAAACCAAGTGTTTCTTCTTCACTCATCTTTTTTCTTTTCACTCACTGTGTCTTTCTACATTTAATCATTAGTTATTATTTATCTCTGGCTCTCTCCTATGGTGTCTCTTTTATCCTGTCTTCCTCCTCTCGTCCCCCAGCTGTTTGCAGCAGATGGCCGGCCCTCTCAGATCCTCGTTCTGGGAGGTTTCTTCCTGTTAAAAGGGAGTTTTTCCTCCCCACCGTTGCCAAGTGCCTACTTATAAGAGGTTTTTTGATTGTGTGGGTTTTCTCTGTATTATTGTAAGGTCCTTTACCTTACAATTTAAAGTGCCTTGAGGTGACTGTTGTTTTTATTTAGCTCTATTTAGATAAAAATGAATTCAGTTGAACTAATGTGTGAGTATAGAGCTTAAAATATAGAATATAATACACATATGAATGAAAGAATATGAGAGTGAGATGAAAACCCAACAATGCCACTCTCATACAGAAATGAAGCTGGGACAAATACTGAAAGCAATTACTAAATCGCCTCAATCAGCCACAGCTGACAACACAAATATGGTGGGTTTCAGATTTGCAGAGCCAGGTAGGGAGGACTGTTATCACAGCAGATGTGTGCGCGCTCTCATTTCTGACATTAACCACGCTGGCTCACTAACATGACAGCTGATTGGTTGATTTCTTCTCCTGACTCGCTCACATGACAGAGACCTTCTTCCCTGTACTTCTTTAGTTAGCTGTGAAAAGCAGGTCAGTGGACCATCTCTCACTCTCTCCCTCAGTCTCAGTCTCTCGCCACATTAACTTATGATTCCCTGGTTTCGTGTCCTCACCCTCTGCTGTCATGTTTTATCTCCCTCACTATCTAGATAGTTTTCACGCTCTGTTTTTTTTTTTCCCTATCTGATTTTTTTCCTGTTCCCCATTTACATTCCCTATTATTGCTTTGCTATCCTATCATGCTGTTTCCTCTTTATTTTTTTTCCTTTTCCTCTGAGTTTCAGTACTTGGGTTTTGTCTTGTGTCTGCTCTTTCAGTTTCATTCATTTTCATGTTATTAACTTTCCCCTCCTTACTCCCAGATCCTGCTTTCTTTTCTTTACTTCCTTCCATTTCTCTCATTCTCTCTGTTCTCTATCACAGATGTGTAGCAGTGGCCAGCGGTGTGCCACTCACAGAAACATAAATAAATCCATGCATTTTACTTTACCTGCTCACATGGTTATGATTCATACTTGTACAGTTTTGTGTGAACGTGGTGGAGACGCAGGCACACACGGCCCACTGTTCATCTTGCTTTTCATGTTGTGCACATAGTAAACATACAGAGACACCCGCACAGCTTGTTGTTGCTACACTTGGAGCTCTGCAGAAGCTGACCCACATTCTCTACCGTAGTAAGTCATGACAGCACTACTATTACTACAGCCGCTCATACTCATTTTGCCCATTATGCTAACACATCACCCACACAAACACGCTCATACAGGGATTTTTGCCAGCACGCGCTCATTTAGCAGTTCTGTAAGCACATCATCTCGCTTTGCCATCAAACAGAAGGACCTAGACTTTAGGGTGTAGTACTAGATTTTTTATTGCAAACACAGACAGAGCTGAACCTTAAATATGATTCAGAAGTGTGATGCAATTCGTGCTGTCAGGCTGCAATGAATAATTCACCTGCATGTGTCTAAAATGGGGGTAGATCAAAACACTGGTTTAAATGAAACATTTATACTGGTCTGTAGTATTTGTGAGTTGTATTTTAGTGCAGTCCCACACTATTCAAATGCTTTGCTTAGATTTTGAATTTTCTTAATGCAAAGATGCCACATCCTGAAGTTTGCTCCAAGGTGCACTAATAGCTATACCCTGACTTTTGGCCTCCTTAGCGCTACCTTTTGGGTGGGGCAAAAAAGAAAAGTACAGTCCAGTGTCGTATTAGATTACTCTTTTCTTAACATGCAGTTCTCTATTTTCCATGGCTCTTTTATCTGATGTAAGAAAATATTACATAGCAGCCCATTTTAGGAGCAGACTGATTGTTATGCAATTATGAGGGTGATAAAGAAGAAGATGGAGTCACACATGGCAGCAAGAGGTGATTGATGGACTACATTAAGATCTAAGTTTAATTGAATGATTCTCTGATGACATTGATGGTTGAATGGCATTTATGACAAAACCCTGTGTGTGCATATAATGATGTCAGCTTTTTATAGCCATTAAGAGCCTGACAGAGCCCGTCTTTACACTTTCTCCACAGGTTGACCCTGGAGGAGTACTTGGCTATGTGTAAAAATAATTTATATCCTCTCTCTTTTTCACTGTCCCAAGGATGAGATGGAGGAATTGAGATCTGAGATGCTGGAGATGAGGGACATGTACATGGAGGACGACGTTTACCAGTTGCAGGAACTGCGACAACAACTGGAGCAGGTATGCGATTACAAAGACAGACTGGTTTAATGAGCTGCAGATGTCGCAGATCTTGCAAAAATGGCCTTGTGAAGGAAGAATTCCTGTTCTTTTACACCTAAAAAGCGAATTTGAGCTCCAAAAATAAATGCATCAAATGCCTCTTCCGGACGTTTTATGTTTTCTGCATGTATTTCTACATGCACATGATTGCTGCAAGGATCAGCGCAGTGAGGCAAAGTGCTGGAGATGGATTAGACAGCTGATGCATAACATGATCTGCTGACATTGCCTCTGCTCCTCAGGCAAACAAGACCTGCCGCATCCTGCAGTACCGGCTGAGGAAGGCAGAACGGCGCTCTATCCGCGTGGCCCAAACAGGTCAAGTGGATGGAGAACTGATACGAACACTCGAGCAGGATGTAAAAGTAAGTGTTCTGAACTGGAGATTAAAAGATGTGCGGACTCAAATGAAGCTGGTCTCAAAATGGAGTCAAGTGGGACATCGTTAGCTAGCCGCTCTTTAATGCTAGTATCTACTCTAACATACTCGGTAATAAAAACCCAGCTGTCAGCTTTAATTAGCCAATGAGTTAATTAAACTTTTCCTACTATCTTTGATCTCATGAAGTAAAATATACAGAGGTTGAGGCATTACACGCTCGACGTCTGGGAAACCACTTTCAATCAGTCTTGGAGAATCCAGCTTGCTGCGATTAGCCTTAGACTTGGTTCTCATCTTCTAAACAACTGTGTCAAAGGCGACAAGATCATAAGTTCAGTGCACATGGTTGCATCAATCACTGTTTTTGTAACATAAGAGAAGATGAGTCTGGATACAGTAATGCTTTCTGATGATGTGTCTGTATACGGAGGTTCCTTTGGCCCATTTTTTGAGTCACAACACTGCAAAAACTCAAGGTCAAGCTTTTGTTTTTGAATAATTTCCTCCTTTAAATATAAAAAGGACTATTTATAATAACCTACTTATACAGGCAATTAAATTGATCAGTCAAGTAACCCCCACCAATGATAAAATTGAGACTATCAATAAATGTGTCTATGTGCACAATCTGTTTAAGTAGAGGCCTCGCAGTAGCTGTATAGGAACACAGTGAGTTTAGTGCCAAAGCCTCTGTGTGTGTATTTTGTCACACTGACCCTGGACTACCGTTACTCTGCGTGAAATTTACAGCATTCCTCCAACATTTTCCATGTGAAGGACGACACAATGAGGGCTTTTTATCCTCTAAGAGAGAGAGAGAGCGTGCGAGAGAGTGAGACTGTGGAATCACTCTCGAAGGGCTTCCCGCCCGCTGCTGCTGTCTGTCTCTTAGCTGCTGTCTCACCATCTGGTTGTTTTGGAAGGAAGGAGGGAAGCGAGGATGGAACGAGGGAGGGATGAGTGTATATCCTGTGACCAAAAGGGAAGGGGTGGTTGGTCAGTTTTTGAAAATTCAAATCGGCCAGTGAGAAAACAACTCAAAGGCAGATGGGAGTCCCTGCATGAATTTAGTGGCCGGTTGTCATGTTTAGATAACGAGAGGGGAGTGATGGCAGGGATGATGCATGGAAACACTTAAGCTTGAGGGAAAAAATGAGCTAAGTCTGCATCTGTTGATTGCATCAGCAAAGGGGTATCGTTAACACAGAAAGCTGAAAAAAATCACACTGCTGGGAGACAAGTCTGCCCTCTCTGTGTCTCTGCCTCACAACACATGGCTGATTGTGCCTTGTTGCCGACAGGGCCAGAGACTCAGATGCCAGGTCAAGTTACAACATACTGTTCTGCATGTGCGTGTGTGCGTGTGTGTGTGTGTTTGCATGCATTAAGCCCTTGCTAAGCTTCTCTTTCTCTAGTGTGTATCAGCCACTCCTCTGTTTATTCTGGTAGCTTCATTATTCGTATTTTAAAAACAGACACTCTACTATGACTCCACTGTGATTCATCTGTACTGGAAATCTTCACTTTGCTTTAATAGGAGTTAAAAATGACATTGTTTAAAGGTTCTCAGTGTTGCAGATTTAAAAGCTCTGAATTTCTGACGAGGAACAGAAACGTTTTATTATAAAAACGAGCTAAATTGTTTGCAGGCTCTCCAACTTTGCCATTAACTAAGTCATAGAAACCAAAATCATCCAACTGTCTGCAATGTGCCATTTGTTGTGCAACTTAATGTTAGCACTGTTTGTGCAAATTTTAGTAACCCGAAAGGTATGACATCAGATGTGTTCATAGGTTTCAGTGGAATATTGTCACAGTGAGACAGCTGTTAGATGTAAAAAGACATAACATCTCCAGTACATCCCCACAGTAAAACTAAAAGTACGACACAATGTACCGTTTTAAAATGAAGCAGTTTTCTCTGTTAATTTTTTAAGGAATTTTTTCACATATTTTTTTTAACCCCAAACTGAATTTTACCATTTACTCTTTTTAAAAATCAATAATTTTCTGGCATAAAACTTACTTTTTTCAGTGCCCTTATAATAGCTCATCATAAGAGGATGCATCGTAAATTTTTACACAAAGTCTACCAGTGTAGCAGTGGTATGCTGGCGTCAGTGTTGTTATCATTTAAGCAGCATGAAGTCCAGAAGGCCAGACTCAAAACAGCCCAGTGTTTTCATTTGTACACAGAAGTGCATTAAGGAGTAGCTCTATACTGCCCCTTTCATAGTGCAATGTAACATAAAACTATCGAATTAGATGGAGTGGCTATTCCTCCATAAGATCAGCTAGTGATCCAAGTAGAGGGTGGTAAGCCCCTGAAGCTTTGCAAGACAGTCATAAAATAACTATGAAACATTCACTGATTCACCTTTTAAATTACTCAACTAAAAACAAATAATAGAAGAAAAAAAGTCCACTTTGGTTTTCACTGCTTATATGTAAGTTTCATTTTGACAGTGGGTTGAAAATACATGTTTCTTTGCATTTACAAAATTTGCAAAAAATCTTGGTGAAATGCCAAACAGCGATCATGCGTGACAGTCGTACTGAATATCTTAAACAGGAGTAAATATGAGTGAAAGTCTCAACACTTCTTCTTCTCGTTCTGGAGAAATGTGCAAACCCATTGTATAATATGTTTTGTTGAGCTACGGTTCTTGTGGTTGACACACCCCAGTGTTTTGCACTTTTATGGTCCAACTTGACCTTGATTTGCCGAGCAGCTCTGCCCTTAGCTGCTTTGCAAAAGTAATTGGCTTAACTACTGTTGATGCATTTGATTCGATGACTCACTCGCATGCAAGTGGAAACAAATCCGTACTCCTACAGTTTTGGTCACACATTTGGATCCCTCCTCTCTGCTTTTCCTTACTCTGCCTCTTTCAGTCTATTCTCAAGGCCTTTAGTTGTCCTTTAGGGAGAGTACGGGGGCTGAAGGTCAGATGGAAAAAAGACAGAATAACAACTGAGAGAAATGGCGAACTAGAAAGAGTGTGTCTTCACGCTAATGTGTTTGTCATGTGAATGCTTTCTGACACAAACATGTCCTTATGTACATCATGTGCTCTTATTTGTGCCCATTTAGAAATCTTGCGGGTGTCTGCTCGCATGTGACTGCCTGTGTTTATATGTGTGTTTGTAAGGGTTCAGCGGCTCCACAGCCATCAGACGCTCTATGAGAACTCCTGACATCATTTCCTGTCCTACTCACGCTCTACTCTCATTCCCACAGGCAACAGGCATCTGGACACACAGAGGAAATAGTTGTTAGGATTCTCAAGATGTTAGCTCATTGATACTTCAGAATTTCCAGAAAAAAAGTGCATTATTCATTTGTCTTAAAGGGTGTGACTGTATCTGACCCTATCTCAAGTAGATCTTTTTAAGATGATTTCCGCCTGAGAATAAGTATTTTTTGTAATAGGAAATTTTATTTCAACCAAAATAAACGCTGCATTTATTATAACTTATATGGGCAAATGGTTCATAAAAATGTCCATATGATATGGAAACTACTTCTATGAATTAACAAAAGCATTTTTGTTATCCTGATTGCGTACTGTTTTTTTTTTGTTTTGTTTTCAGATGAAAAATAGCATCATCTAAAGCTTTCCTTTATTCAGAAGATCAGTGGATTCCCTTTGTGAGAGAGATTTACAAGGTGTTTAGCATAGCTTAGCATTGGGCCTGGAAAGTGCGGGCTTTGAACCCTTCATTTAAGTTGCCCAAATAAGGAGACACCCCTGCCCTCTGCAGGAGTGAGTGTAAATCAGGCCAGTTTTACAGTGCTTTGTACAATATTTATGCTACATATGGTACCCGTGTGCAGTCTGAGCTCTTGGTAATGTCAACAGCATATATAAAGTAGACCTAATGATTTGACAAATATTTATGAATTCTTTTTCTCTTTTTACTCTGTTTTGTCATTAAGTTCAGATCATTTTTTTCCTATTATAATACTTCCTGTTAACCATCTCTGTACCACACAGTAGTTGTGTGTGTGTGTGTTAGGGGGAGGGTGCTTCCTGTAGATATTCTTATAAATGCACTGTCACATGGTCAAGCGTCAGCCTGCCTCTCACTCACGCATGAACATTATACAGACTTCCAGCTGAGAGGAACCAAAGTCTTTTTAAAAATATACTCAACTAACCACAAGCTGTAACCTCAATGCCATTTTGAAAAGTTAAGGACTAGACAAGATGTCGCCACTCTGAAAGCGTTACACTTGTTCTCAGAAAAAGACAATCATCCAAACGCACACACACATGCTCACTATCATCAGAAGCAGCAGCCTACATTTATCTTCTATTTTATATATATCGTGTGCGTGTGTGCTTTCGATAAAAACTGCTAAAATAGGATTTTTAAAACTTTTTTTACTGTGCTTATAATATTGCATGAGTTCCAGTAAAAATGTTCCTCTTCTATTGTTCTCTCACATACACACACACATACTGTAGGAAGTTGCTGTTTCCATGTGTGTGTCATGCTTTACATTTCAGGAAGTGAACAGTAATATGCTTATGTAGAATTATTTCTGGATGTTACAGAGTCCAGCAGAAGTACTTATAGCAACAGGCCGTGCCCCATGTAGAACTACAGCAGCTTCAGTACTACCCCTACCGAGCAGATACCTGTTTGTACGCTTGCATTAATGAAAACATGGTTAAAAGTGATTGCGAGGCGAGATCACACGTTCCCAAATGCCAAACAGCAAGCCAGCGATATGTGAGAATTCATCACATTCCATCACCCTTTCTCCCTCCTTGTGTCTCTCTCTCTCTCTCACCCTCTTCTCTAAGATACATGGATCACAGCCTGCACAGCTGTCACAACACTGTCTGTTTCTCTTCTTCTTTCACACATAATGGTTTATATATAGACACGAAGCAGACTACTCGTGACGTAACCCCCTCTAAGCGAGCATTGAAGGGCCAGAATGTTGGACCACTATGAAAACGGTCAGCATCGTTAACAGTGAACATCAAGACCGGGGCTACCTCTGTGTCACCCGTATCAATCAAAATCATGCAGTTCACTTAAAATAAAATGTGTTCTCCTTATCTTTACCTTGAATTATATTTGAAGTTTAATAAAAACAAATCATAGAGTCATATGGGGTGTTTTCTTTCCTTCACACTGTGATAAGTTATAATTATCATGGTTGTGAATGATGACAGGACTCATGCTAAAATGATGCACTGATGCAACATTAGGCTTCTGGAAGAAATAGTGAGGATATACAATATCAATAATAAATATAAATAACTTTGTCTTTTTACATTGTTGGAGAACTGAAAAAGTGTCTTCCAGTCTGTAATTCAGTTCAAATTCATATTCAGTTCTAATTTGTTTATATAGCACTAAATCACAATAACAGTCACCTCAAAGCTCTTTATCTCATGAGCTAAAGACACTACACTACACCTTCATAAAGGAAGAAACATCCAGAGCCAGGCTCGGGAAGGGGCAGCCATCTGCCCAAAAGGAGGAAGACAGGACAAAAAAAGAGCCAGAGATTAATAATAACTAGTGATTAAAGTTATTTGACAACAAAGTCGGAAGTGAATTATTTCCAGGGCTTTGAAATCCTCACATGGAAAACTAGAAAGGATCTTTACAGGAGCAAAGGTTGACAGTTGTGAGAAGATGGAAGTGCATCCAATAAAAAGGTGCATTTTTTTTCTATAGAAGACATTTAATCCTTTTTTATTACATCCCTCATAGACAAAGTTGGTTATAGGTATAAGGAAGTATTCCAATTAGGGCTGTCAGCGTTAATCACGTTAAAATGGCGTTAACGCAAAACCTGCTTTAATGCGGCAAATCTCCGGTAACGAGTTACCGCGAATGGGACTGACTGAAGACTGGCCATTCCCTAGACAGCATGCCATCACCTTTACATTTATTAATAGCCACTGTTTTCTGTTCTCACAGGATCAAATGTATGTTTATCCAGCTATGTGAAAAAAGCCAGCAATTTCCATTCAATATGATGCAGTTATTTGCGTGGCTTTTTATTGTATCATATTATGTGTCAAAGAAAAATCCTACTGTTTAATTACTGCATGCAAACATTCAAAATGGGTTACCTGAAATTAAATTAGAAGCAAGCAGCAGAGAGGCGGGCTGAACCGCTGCAGAGTGCTGATGTAAATAAAACTACAGACTGAACAATTGTTACTGTCATATTTTTAAATTAGCAGAAATGGTTATGTTCCTATTTGATTTGACAACAGAATGGCTATAGTGCTGCAGTGGAGGCAGACAAAGCCAAGTGAAGTGGCATTCAGAAATAAAAACTGGATCCCACATGTGTTCAGCACTTAAAATTTCAATGTTGGAAAACAATGGGCAAACCCAAAGTGGTTTAGTAGCTGTGAGTGATTTCAAAGACCATCGGGACTGACTGAACCTGTCCGTGGTTATCTGAACCACAATCTTAGCATGATCCTCATTTTAATTCCTGTATGTTGTGAGGTAGTACAGCTGTAGATCAGAAGTCAGTACTCAGATGCTCAATCATGTTGTGATCTTGAAAATTTGCTGGAGTAACATATATAAATCCTGTTTCTCAAAGAATCCCTGTGCGGTGTAGCAGAATAGCTCTATTTAGTTAAGGTGATTTCTTGCTAGCTAGCATAAAAATGTACAGTAAACAATCAAGCTGGTGAGTAAGATGACTAAAAGAATGTTAAACTGTGTTATAGAGTCCGACAGCTGCTGGTAATAATTACCTGTGGTAGCGCTGCTTCCTACAGTGTGGTTGTCACGCTACTGCTGAACGAGCTGCTCAGTGCTCGTACAGTCTCATGCAGGGGGTGGGAGGTGTTGTCCATTACGGATGTTAGCTTAGACAATATCCTCTCCTCCCCAACCCGCTCGATGGACTTCAGCGGACAGTCCAGGACAGAGCTGGCCCTCCTGGCCAGTTTGTTGAGTTTCCCCCAGTCCCTCTCTGCCATTCCACCACTCCAGCAGACCACAGATAAAAGACAGCAGACGCCACCACAGTGTCGTAAAAAGTCCTTACGAGTGTCCTGTTCACCCTTAAGGATCTCAGCCGCCGTAGCAGGTGGAGACTACTTAGACCCTTTTTGTAAAGTGTATTTGTATTGGTGGATCAGTCCAGTCTGTTATTGAGGTGAACACCCAGGTATTTGTACTTCTCCACCGTTTCAATGTCCTAACCTGGTGTAATAGGGGGGTGGCTTCTTGTTGAAGTCAATCACCAGCTCTTTCATCTTGCTGGCACTGATGCGAAGAAGGTTCTGTTCACACCAGCTGACAAAGTCATTGATGACCTCCATTTATCCCAGTTTGTTTCCCTCCGACACAATGGCGGCAGCGTCTGAGAATTGACATAGCATGTATCCATGGTATATCTGAAGTCTGCAGTGTACAGGGTGAAGAGGAAAGGGGCGAGTCCTGTTCCTTGTGGGACCCCGTGCTACAGACTACCACCTCAGACAGACAGTCCCTCAGCCTCACATACTGGGGTCTACTGATGAGATAGTCAATAATCCATGAGGACAGCTGATGGTCCACTCTGGAATTTTGGTTAGAGTAGGTTTCAAGAAACCTTTTGGTGTTAGGCTCACTATATAGCTTGTAGCAGTGTTGAAGAAGTTTTCTTCCAGCTGTTTACCAATTAAAATATAGCATACCAGCCTCGCTAGCACATAAACTAAGGATTTTAGTGGCAGAAACAGATGAAGACATTTTCCTTAACCTGTTGTTTGTCATTGTCATTGCTTTGAATTTTCAGTCGAATACTGGCCTTCTTCACTTACATTGACATCTTGTTCCAGTTCTGGTGAGAAGCTACCAAATGCAAGCTCACCACTTTAAACCAACTCCAGATCTTTTAGTTGTTTAATTGATCAGGTAAAAATGACAACTGGCCTCACCTGGCCATTAAAGCACTTACCAGATAAGTCCCAGTTAATTTTGTACCTCTAAAACAGGGGACTGGACCGGATATAGAAATTGCTGTAATTCCTAAACCGTTATTGCCATGTCCCTGAATTAAAGCTAAAAGTCTGCATTTCAGTCACATCTTGTTTGTTTGATTTAAACGCAGTGATGGTGTACAGAGACAAAAATAACAACACAATAGGAGATATGCAGAAGACTGTGCTGACCCGAGCATAGCAGGAAGCAGGACTCAGGGCAGGCACGAGCTGTGAATACATCAGATTATCATTACCTGTGCAATTCTCAGATGAGTTCAAAGTGGTGCAACCACACACAATATGAAGACTTTACACTACTGAGCTGGCATGTGAAAGACCGTGTTGTTATCTGCAATGGGCATTTGCATTATCACAACCAGTTCTGGGCTGCAGTGCACGAGTTAAAAAAAGCAACATATTGAATAAAAGGGTTTGTTCATGAGGTAAAGACATAAATGATATTTTCTTTATCTGTAAATATATTTCTACATGATTTCTGTTCATTATTAAATGACATATAATTTGTCATAATGTGTTTTCTCACCATTAACCACCACAGATAAGTACAGTATGCACATTCTCGACTTCTACCTTAACATAAACCGACGGTTAACCTATGTATGTCTAAATTAGACTGAGCTCTTTTTTTTAAACCGCTCTTCCAAGAAGTGAGAGCCAAATGTTTTTTTTTTTGTTTGCTTTGTACCTCATAAAGATAAGAACAAGTGCATGCAAATACACACACGGCCACGTAAACACGCACAAGTGGCTGCACGTAAAATCCCTCTGATAAAATCTACAGGGATAGAGTCGTCGTTAAAGAGAGATGTCCGTTATGGAAAGAAAGCAGCTGTATGTGTGTTTGTGTGTGTTTGTGCACACAGGCGGATAACAGGAGAAACAAGACTCCAGTTGTTAAGTGCAATCAAACACAAATAACTACACAGTGTGCATGAAAAAAAGAGCGATTGGGTGACTAACTGGCACTTGTAGAAAGATGTGACTGTTTCACCCCCGCGGCCTGTTTTTTGCTCTTTTCTATAGGTTTAATGTTTTTCTTCCACACCTCTGTTACACACTCTGTCCTTCGTTCTCTAACACATGCACACATGTATACACACACACACTCAGACACACATCTTCTCAGTCGGCTCAGTGACACCCTGACTGAATTCTAATTACATCCTATGGCTCTGTTGCTGGGTAAAACCACAGCGTCAATGGTGTTAAATTCCTTCACGTTTCCCTTTAACATAGAAGAACAGTGCAGCATTTACCGGGAGTCAAAAGGCTGACGAAGGAGTGTTAATGAAGGGGACAATATAGAAGTGAGGGTAGGAGAAGGAGGAGGAACAAAGGAAGGGGGGGATGGATAAGCCATAAATCTGTATACGGGGACAGTCAATAAAAATGATCGTTTAATGATGAGGTTTATTTTCCACATGTAACAGGAACTCGTCATAATTAAGCACAAAATAGTAATCAATCAATTTTTCAATCCATGAAATACTAGAGAACATTCATTCAACATGTGCTAAGAACTCTTTTGTCCTGTAATATGTAATTTTCTACCTGGAGGGACTAAGAGGCGGAGCAACCAAATGTCATTTTAAGCTGTAATCTTCCTGCAGCTTTCTATTGCCTCTTAAAACAAAAGGCTTTTTTATTGCACCATACCTCTCAGAGCTCATCTGCCATTCAGTCGTTGTGGGCGGGACTTTTTGCTAAAGATCCCGTTTAATTTATTTAGTTTGCTTCATCTTCGCTATTAACTCTTTCATGGTTACATGAAAATTTCCTTTTCATTCCAGTCATGTCTCAAAGGAATCCTAAAACAGCTTAAACCTAAAGAGGTTTGTTGAGTGTTTTTTTTCTTTTCTTTTTCTTCTTTTACTGTGGGCTCATTTTACAGAACAGAGATTTCTGTGACAGACAAAAAACATCTGCTATTTAATGTTTATCTGTTACTTAATTACAGTAGTGTATAGTTTGAAGGGCCATGGGAGAGGTTTTCAAGGGTAGGAAAAGTTGTAAAACTTCTAAAAAAATATCCTTCACATTTTCCACAGCAGGGCCAATTCTGGACCCAGGCCTTATGTTTGACACCCCTACTCTAACTAATCAACTAATCAACTCTGTGTAGTGGTTAAAAGTTGCCTTCCACAGTATGCGTGTACAAACACTAGGACATATTATATATAAATATAGACAGACGCAATACTTTTGTTAACTCCCTCGACTTAAAGAGTTTGCATTTCAGTCACATCTTGATCCACTGATGTCGTATTCACTATGATGATGTATGGAAGCAAATCTAGAAAAACTGTGAGTGTACAAATATTCCTGGATCCAGCTGTACAGTATACTGTTTACTAAATGTTCAATAGCTAACTGGTACATGGTTTTTTTAACCAGGCCAACATGTAAGGTGACTGAAAGTGATCAGACAGACACACGGCAACAAAATAATATATTTCATGTTAATAACTGTTGTCTAAAATAAGTCTGTTCACATAATAAGATGAGAGATGTCTGAATAAAGTTAAGAAGAAAGAAAGTGGCATATGAAAAACGACTGGAAGAAAACAGAAAGACACGGGACTTAAAATGAGTTGTATACCACTAGAACTATTAGAAACTACACACACACACACACACACACACACACACACAAACACACACACTAAAGCATGAATTGGAGCATGGTGGAGCTGAGAGAGCAATTGAATAGAGTGAGAGTGGGTAGTACAGAGAGGGGCATTGTGCATCCTGGCACCGATTCAAACTCATCCACAAAGACACAGACGTACAAAAACACACATTCAGACATACAATTACAAACTGTGTTCAAGAGAGTCATTTCAAACAAGCAGCGAGACGCACTGTACCAGTGATGCTCAAACAGACACCTGATGCACCCTCCTACACACACACACACACACACTTACAAAGTACACAAGCAGACAGCCCGTTACATGTAAATATAAACTCTAACAGGAGTATTGTTAAAACCACATACTCTCACTATTAGTGGTTTCACTGGTGCTGCAGCTTTTTTTTCAGATATTCACTGTTTACACTACAAACAAAAAAACCTCTATATTTTAAAACTAGCACCTACCTGTCTCTGAATATTATATACAACAAGTTCATTGATAACAAATCATTGACGCCTGCACCAGTTAACTGCTAACTTGAAAAATGGTCAATATAAACTGTTAAACCATTGGAGACAAAAACCCACATCCCACTAGATTAAATCAGTATGGAGGTTAATGGGGTTTAAGTGCATTTTTAAACTACTAAGTGATGATTGAACAGATTTTTCCTCCGAAACACTAGACGAAGTCTTTTACTTAGTTCCCAATGGGAACCATTAAAGTTTCATTTGATCAAATGTAATGCAGCCTCTTAAAATAAAAGCCCTCATATTTAGTTTGAATTGAGCAAAAAGCAATCAGTTAGAAGGTAAAAATTTATATCTATTAGAGCAAATGACCCCTTTTCTCTGCACAAGCTCATTTTTTTCTGTGTTTGTCTTCTTTAATAACCAGCGATGACTGATTGAATGCGATACAGCGACCTGTCCAGTGGAATAGTTTTTGCTCTTCTTGTCGGGGCTTCGGCTCATTAACCTCTGGTAATTTTCACTGCTAGACAATCGACAAAGCTCCTCATTGAAAGCCATATTTGGGATTTGACTACCTCTTATTTTTTGAAATTCCTCACAGTGTTTTCTGCGATATCATACTTTGTACAGACATTTTTCATGAGACAAATGCCAAAAAGTCTTGATTCGAGTGTTTGTATGTTACTGCTGCTGACACTGATAATTGTGGGGGTTGTATATTTTGTGTATTGTTTCCCCAAAACACATTAAAGAACCGGTTTGACTTCATCAGTGTTGAACATTTGGACATCTGTGTTTTCCAGACAGCAAAACACTGCTTAACTCAGCTTCATGGTTTGCAAACTAGACAAATTTCCTTTTTTTTTTTAAACTCACCTCATTTTGGAAGTTGCTGTGATTTTTAATACTGTAACTGCATGATACATGTATTAAAAAAACCGCAATGCAGTTGTCACATGGGATTTTTTTTTTCTAGCTGTTGGTTTCGACCTTAGTGTCATTCACTGACATTAGAAACTTTTAATGAATAAGTGCCCTTGGGGTTTTGGTGGCGGGGGAGACAGTCGGGGGTGGGGTGGGGGGCACAATCAGACTTTCATAAGATCATTTTATGTATAAAAGATCAGTTCCTGCTAGGCTGGTATTAATTATATTTTCTGGTATCATTATTGAAAAAAAAATCATTATCCCCAAGTAGTGCATGAATAAACTTCCTCCTGATGTACAATATGCTCTTAAGTCTCAGCTTAAATAACCAGCATTTAACTGGTTCTTTGACATCGTTTCCTGGTGCATCGTTTAACTGGTGCATAGCCCAGATTACTAACGTAAAAAGTAATCTCCTCCAACCTTGGTGAACCTACAATCAGAGATAACAACACTTCCTTTTAGAGAAAAATATGCATTTACAAACACATTGCTTGAAACTATACTCTTACTCTAGATGTCTTAATTAAATGGATATGACTATGGTTTTCTACAGCTGAGAATATTTTAAGTACACACTACAGTATGGGTATGTCTGTAACTTTAGTCCCTTGTTAGGTGTTTACTAGGATCGTGTCCTAATAAGTCCTTATTCACATAACTTGAATAACACGTTATTCATGTTATCATGTTATCATGACAAACAATAAGGTCTTGTATGAGTCTACAAGGGTCATTTTAGCATTTTAACTAGGCAGCAGTGTTGTCATAATATCTGATATAGAGAACAACCTGCAGGCTCCTAATATGTGTGCCAAACTCCGGATCGTGTGAAAAACAAAAAATCTTAGGCAAACAGCCAGATTTCATGTATCATAGGTAGATATTGTTGCGACGACTGACGCACTGAGCTAAACTCCCCAACCTCTACCCCTCCGTCTTCACCCTTGCAGGTGGCAAAGGACGTGTCCATCCGTCTCCACAGCCAGCTGGACAGCGTGGAGAAGAAGAGGAGTCGCCTTGAGCAGGAGAATGAGGAGCTGAGGGTCCGCCTGCAGGATCTGGAGGTTGCTAAACAGGTCCTGCAGCAGGAGATCGACAAGGTAGGATCAAAACTTTGTATCAGAGTCAGGAGAGGCCAAGCTGGCTATTTGGCCTACTGAACAGGACTCTTAGATAGCATTAGTTTTGCACTGTCAGCATATCCATGTCATTACTCTTTATAGCTTTGCTGATATGTGTTGGGCTAGGCTGGAGCATTTCACACAATAATCCCCGTATAGCTGTCGTCTTTCTAACAAAAGCCATGTAATAAGAAACCATTTAGAAAAGGATTCCCTGTTGAAGTAGATTACAAGGCTACAAGTTAAGATGTGTGTTTGTTTGGGTTCAGACTTGACTAGAAATTTCATTTAAACACTGAGGTTCAGGCAGATCCTTATTTAGCCTGTCGTGGATTTTGGCCCTTTGAAGAAAACTGTTTACTGTGCTCAGTTGGTCTTGAAGCCTCCGGAGAGTCTGTTCTCCTCTAGTGTTCACTTCCTTTCTGCCACTCTGCTGCAACCCGAGGGAGTTTTTTTTAATACTAAGTGTAGCCAATAAAAACTGCAATGAAAAGGAAGAATAGAGACTGATGTCAGGGTTCGGTGAAAGTGAAAATAAACATAACAGAGTTGATGTTGCTGCCTTTTTTTAAATGGGGAAAAAAGTATGAGTAAGTGTATTTTGCACATAGAGAGAGAAATGTAATGTGAGTGAAAAGCGAGGCTACAGTTCTGCGTCCAATTCCTTGCTCTTTCTGCTTATTGTCGCTTTTCCTAATGTCTAATGGTCTGATGGTCACGGCCTTGGCTCAGGACCAGGGCCCTGATGTGGGTCAGGGTTGGGATGGATGGCTGGGTTCCTGGCAGGGGATCTGGGTCTGTCTGCTCTGGTCTGGCTGGACTGTGTGTTCCCTTGGTACAATTGGTCGTGTGCTGTTTGCGGAGTGAAGATGGCTGGGTTTCATCACCCTTCACCCGGCTGTCGTTCACATGAAGTGTAGTGCTGCATCTACTACACATTATATACACATACACACATTCTGAATAGCCTCTTCTTGTCTACTATATACATTTTCTCTTGTTTTTCTCAGCTTCTGGAGGTATCTTGTACTACTGCTACAAGTTTGCAGTATTGCACTGTTTACCAGCCTCTATTAAACTACCATTAAATAAAATGCCACCAACTATCAAACTGAAATGTGTGTAGCATTGTGAGATTTGATGCTACCGTACAGATACACAAAAAAAACTTAGTTGGACTTCTTTTTTAAAAACAAGGGTCAGTGCAAACTCTGCCAGTTGAAGCTGCCACAAGTGGGGGGTGT
Source organism: Hemichromis elongatus (assembly GCA_015108515.1). Lineage (NCBI taxonomy): Eukaryota > Metazoa > Chordata > Actinopteri > Cichliformes > Cichlidae > Hemichromis > Hemichromis elongatus. Next base: position 35,024 of record VUQR01011324.1, read on the forward strand.
TTAAAAATAGATGAACAGTGAATTTCAAATAGCTTGCTGTCCATGCCCATCCCTAACATCCACAGTGATGGAGATGCAACACCTGAATGTCTCAGAGATTCGATTTATATTTCCAACCTTCACCAGTGGTTTGATTTAATGACTGGGCTTCCTTTGCGTGAGACTGTGGAATAGATTTTTATATGGTAGCAGTTTTAACTCGTTAATTTTATTATTGCTTTGTCTAATGTGCTGCAAATATGAGATTTTGCTTAAAATCTCATATTGCAGTTTGTGCTTTTCTTTACTGTTACATGCAACAAATACATTTTGGCTCTTTGGCTGTTGTATTATGTCACCAAACATGCACTAAAGCAGAGCTACAAAGTCTCATCAATTGGAAAGTACAATGGCTATTTCTCACCTAACACAGCAGGCTGTTGACTGATGAACTAACACGGTTTCATAAGCTGTGCTTTGGGTCTGCTGTGCAGAGTCATGCTGACCCTTCAGTGAAGGGAGTTCTTCACATAGCTGATGTGATTCAGAGAGCTGTGTTTGTGTGGATGTTCATCCACAAAGGAATGTCTCACTCATCTGTGTTTCACCTTCGACTGTAGAATTCACAAGACTTCAAGTACATCCCAGAAAAGAGAGCGATAAGAGTTGCTGCCTTTCAGAGAGCGATAAAAATATACACAGATATGCACCAAAAAAATAATACGGTAAAGATAAACACACTGGACTGAAAGGGTTTTAACCACACAGACAGGAGTACATGCAGTCAGTAAAGGCCTTGGTATTTCACAGCTGTAAATGAAGCTTGTGAATTATTGATTGTGTGGTGACTGCAGCCCACGGTCTGCACTGATATCGATATTCTTTAAAAAGAAGAGGTGTGCGGTGCGCTGGCTAGACCTTTACTGTGCTGCTGCTGCTGCAGGCCATCAATACCAAACTGGAAATTGGAGAGGGATTAGTTTCTTTAGAGTAACAGTTTTAATGATTTAGCTACAAAAACAGAAGTAATGTCAATTAGAAACAAACAAACATGTAATCTGATTGTTGTATCTCGTTTAAATTGTCACTATTCTTTTTTAGATTTGGCTTTTTATGTATTGTCTGATGCTATAAATGGTAAAAACTATACATTAGAAGTTGGACCTATAGGTAGGTTTCTGTATGTGCATGTTTTTGTATTATATCAATATAATATAAAAAAACATTTTTAGCAATCATTATCAATATGCTTATAGGTTCCTATCATTATTTTGTTTGTCAGTTGCAGAGCATAAAACATAATGGTAGAAAAAAGCGCTGCTGTTGTATGTTAGCTTCACATTATCACTGCCAATTCTTCTTTTATATGCTAGTTTTTGGCAGTTGCATGTTAACCTTTGGTGCATGCGCATTGTTTATTAGTTGCAGTATTTTGATAATATGTTTGTAACATATTAGTTTTACTGACTGCAAATGATGCCTCTTTTGTGACGTACTTAATACTTAATCACAGCAGGTTTGGATAGTGCACTAATGCTAATACGTTAGCCTTCTCCATTTGGTCACTTGAAGGTCAAGATGTGCCATATTTTAGAAAACTATGAACGATGTCATTTATAAATTAATATAGACTTTATTAATCCCACACTGAGGAAATACACTTTATAATTTATTTTATTTATAAAGAGTGACAGCTTGTCAAACCCTTCACTCCAAATCTCCAGATGCCAAATTGGGTTGAAAAGGCCACATCATAATATTTCCATCATTCTCATGATTAAGTACAGATCTGTGCATTTTTGTGCACAAATTAACTCACTTCAGTTGATTTTTCTTGAATTTGTCTCCTGTCTTATGTATTTTTAAAAAAATGGTTAATGTAAAAGTTAAGTAAGAATTATAATAGTTGCTAGAGTCTGACCGATGTAGGAATTTTAGGACTGATACTGATACCAATAGTTGATGATTTAAAACTTTAATATTACCATGAGCTGATATCTTATTAATCCAGATTTTAAAAAAACAAACATAAACAGATTTCCCCCAAATTTGTGTAGCTTTTTATTAATATTTATGTACTATGTTCTGCCCAAATCTGCTCAGCTCAGATGATTGTTGTGTATGCATCGTTCCCAACGGGGAAGTTTGCAAAGTGCCCTCTGGTGTAAAACCCAAGGCTGGAATCAAACCTCACAGTATAAAGTGCCTTGAGACAACTGTTGTTATGATTTGAGGGGTTGTGTTCAGAACAGCATCCGGTGTAAAAACTGGAGCCAAATTTCATAGGTGGACGCGTCCATTGCAAATATAGGAATAGCTGATAGTTAATTATCAGTGGTTATAAATACCAATACTAATAAATCGGAAAATAGAAAGTATCAGTTCATATTATTGACCTGGCGATAAATCGGTTGCCTCTCTTGTATATATGCATAAGCGCTGTTAGAAAAAACACGCCTAAAACACAATTAATTTAGTCAAACAAGGAGAAGGGCGATGATTTCTCTTATTCATTTTCTCCACCCTTATGTTCCTTTACTCTCATCCCTCTCTCACAGCCCAGCTCTCCCTTCCTCTCCTCCGTTGCTCCTCTGCTCTCCTCCTGCATCTCCCCATTTATTATCACCTTCTATTCTTCCTACCTCCCTCCCTCCTTTCCTGCTGCTCCCCTATAGACGCAGAGGAATGCTGATGCGGGGATTTCTTTTTCCACCTCTCTCTCTCTCCCTCAAAATCTCTCCTCTGTCCATCTCCTCCTGCTCCTCCTACTCAAGCCAGCCCACCCCCTCTCCCTCCTTCATACCAAAGCCCTCACTCCCTCGTACACTCATACCTCGCCTTTTTTGTCTTGTTTCCTCTCCTCCCCTCCTCTCCTCTTCTGCTGCCATCTTCCCTTCCCTCTCCAAAATCCATCGATCCACTCCAGCTGCTTGACCTTTAACAGAGGCAAGGTCGGATGTGATGAAGGGAGGATTGGGTTAGAGTTATCGGATGTTAGGGAAGGATTGATTGAAGGAATGGAAGAAACAAAAAAATCATAGTTACAAAGACAATAAATCTGGGGTTGCAAGAGACTCTGTCTTTTGAATGCAAGCCAGTCTGTCATTCAAACAGAGACCTTCTTTCCTTTTACTTTCCTTCATGCTTTATTTACGTCTTCTTTATAACAACCAACAGAACAAGCAGCTCTTGTTTCTGGTTAAAACCATTTCTGTTGTCCTGGATGTTGCCGCTCAGCGAGTCACTGTATGTACTGTAAATAGGTACTATCATTATAATAACAGCATTTTACTGAATTCAAGGAAGTTTCTGTTTTGCTTAGTGAAGGGCAAAGGGGAGCCATCAGAAGACATAAAAGGACACTGACCTTGGAATGTAGATATCAACAGAGCAACTTCTGATGCAACTTCTGAAGTATTTTGCAGTAAAAGCATATCTGTCTGTTAGCTTATGCTCAGGCATAAACGGGAATAAATCGAAAGTTTTGCCACTCTGGCAATACTCAAATCTTTATTGGCTCTTTGTTGATAAGGGTTGTATCCAATGTTGCAGTGCTGCTGTGCTCCTTGCACCATCCGAAGCTGTCTTTGTTCACACAGTGCAATACAAGCTGACCTCTCCAAAAAAGAAGCTTCTTTTCCAGCCATGGCCAAGTTGCCCCAAGCTGCTTAAACATAAAGGAGCAACATAAAGCTGGAGGTGAAACACGACGAGGTAGATGATGGGAGGGAGGTGAGGTGGGGGGGATACAAAACAAAATCGCTGGTTTATTGGTTGGTTGGACCCGAGTGTTGGAAGAAAAGAAGAAGACATAAAACAAAGAAATTATGGATAGGAGGATAAAGAAGAAGAAATTAGGGCATAAAATACTGACAGAAAGAGGAAAAAAAAGAGATGGTGTGGAGGGGGAATATACCATGTGGGTGGGGTCTGGCAGTGGAGGAGATAACAGCCTTAATTGGAAAAAAAATCCTCAGTGACTGGAGGGTGAAGAGAAAAATGTGGCATGTCATTTCTCTTTCTGCCTCTAGTTTTTCTTCATTGTGCATTTCTCTCTCTCTCTTTCTGTCTCTAATTGTTTCTTCCTCAGATTTACCCACACACACCATCACCTCTCTGCACGCGTTTAAACTCCACGTTTCCCTTGAAGGTCGTTCAGCAGGGATCATACTCCCTTTCTGTGAGAGTATGTGTCTGCATATTTGCATATGAGGTTTTAGAACCTGTTAGTTCTGACATTTTGTCATTTATAGAGTTGATATGTTTTCTCTCTGGAACTGAATATAGTGAATCTCTGCATGTGGCAGCTACACTGCGGGTATGATTACGTACCAGCAGTAAAACAGACACAAATGCATCAGACGTGAGTTCAAATATGACAATTTGATTTGTTTCAGATTTATTGCTCACTCTGTTTTCTGTTACACTTTGTCACATTTTGTTTTTAAATACAGCCAATTTTCACATATATCTCTTTGTTATATTTGAACTACTTCATAGTTGAAGCAATCTTACAAGTCACATTCTCAGTGTGGTATACAAGAAATGGATACCCACGTAAGGATTTTGATGAAAACAGAAACTTAAAATGGTGTTAGTGTTGTGAATATTACTTTTTTTGGTTAAAATACCAGAATTCAGTGTTTTACTTTTAGCAGGTAAGAATGTCATTACATTTTGAAGGAGAAGAAGAGTGGTAAGTACTTCTAATCTCAGCCTGTTTGTTTCAGTGCTGTTTCCTTTTTGTTACTTTTAAATGCCCCTCTCCACTCACTCTCTCTAATTCCCCACTTACTGCAGAAGGAAACTGTTCCCTGTTATTCCTGTCTTTCAGGAAGTGCTGCCTATTGTTTGCAAGGAGTTGAGGGATGTGGGGCAGGGGTAGCCAGAGACTTTGGAGTGTGCATTTGTGTGTGTATGTAAGTCAGCGTGTTACTGGGGAAGTATTTGTGCCAATACTTGCCTAATATCTTAAACTAAACACTTGTGGAAACCTTAAAGCGCCCAGCAGCACTATATTAAAAACACATATGTTAGTCATTTTTAAAAATTTATTTATTTTCCTTTCCACACCAAACAAGTCACGACACTCCATCTCAGGCCAACAATGAAAGCTGTGTGTTTTCTTCAGGGACACAAGTGTTGTTAAATGGGTCAGAGCATCAAAGTGGTCCACATTTGAACCTATCTGGGTCAGAGTGATTGATTAAGGTGAAGATAGGCTTAGTAGAACTGAGAGAGAAATCAGTCACATAACCCCACTTCACACCTGAAACAGGGTTGTGTTTGTGTGTGTGTGTGATGAAGTAAAGTTTTGGAGAACACTTTCAGAAAAAGAGAAAATGATAGGCGATGACAGCCTTTCTGTGAGTGAGGAAACCTGGTTACAGTGTGTCAGGATGCTGCAGCGTAACTGAGTTAGAGTATAACACAAGACTAGAGCGACATAAAGAAAAGCAAAGAGACTGAAAGTAAAAGGGAAAGGAGAGGAAGAGAATAAAAGTTCAGAGGAATGACAGGTGAGAGAATGATGACTGGAAAGAGATAAAGGGAACAAAAGAGGGAACGGATTTAGATTGAGAATGGCAGATAAGACTGCTGTTTAAAAATGTGAACAAAAGTGAGTGATATAGGAGGAGAAGAAGAGAGGAAATGTGGGGCAGAGGAAACAACATAAAACACATAAAAAACAGAATCACTGCTTTGCATTTACCTGCAATTCATCCGTGTCTGTCCAGGCACACGTGTTCAGGTGGTGTCAAACCCGTACATCAAATAACCTTCCACCATTCTGACTGTCGTACACTTTCCCATGGCAGGTGGTGCTAATATAAGGAGGTATTGCATCATTTTTATAATGCCAAACATATAGATTACTGTTTACTGGCTTTTTGAGGGCTTAAAGACAGCAACTTTGTCCTTTAGTGCAAGTGAACTGTGCCAGAGGTTAAGACATATCCTCAAGGTGTTGATGTTTATAAGAATGGGTTGGATGAAATTAACATCGGGCTGATGGATACTCAGAAAACACAACGCCTCCGGCTGTCACAGCTATCGGTGGGAAGGCATAAAAAATAGATAAAAAGGGAGAGGAGACGAGGGAAGATAGGAGGGGGAGTTTTGCCAGAAGGGTTTCTAGGTCGATGGGAACTTCACTGGTACCAGTGGGACAGACAGAAGTCACACGCACAAATACACACAAACACACACATACGCAGAGAAAGAGAGTGGTACATTTGTACTCATTCACATACACACACACATATACGTGTATCCTAGTTCACGTATATGTGTGTGTGTATGTGAATATAGACAAGTAGGGGAGCTAATGTTCTCTGGGAACAGAAAGGCCTTATAGGCACACACACACACACACACACACACATGCAAAAACAGAAAGAACGAGAGAGCAGTACAAGGGCGAACAAAGAGTAATGGCCTGAATCACTGCTTCTCCCTGTATATCACACAGACATCCACAGCTGGGCACTGCATGCTGACTGAAGGATGAACACTTTTACACTGTGTTGTTTAAAGTTACTGGCAGATTTATAGTAGTACTAAAGGACTTTTCTAAATACATAATGCATATTGGGTTGTTGCTCAACTAGCACAATAATAATAATTATTATTATCATTATCATCATTATTATTATTATTTAAGCAACTTCTGTGTAAAAGAGGCTGTTTTAGCATGCAAATTGCACTGGAAGTACGGAGACATACCCAGTAAACTGCAGCCAAGTGGAAATGTGAATCTTCTGACTGTAGGTCCCTTAAAAGCATTAGCTAGCATAACCAGGAGCCAGCATGGGCTTTGAAATGTTTGAAAAATCTCCTTTGTTTAAAATGTAAACACTTTATAGCTGCACAGCCTGTCGTCATTCCCCCACCATCATCCAATCAATTTCAGATTAACTTTTTTGACAGTGTCTCACTCGCTCGGGGGGAGATCAGAGCTAACATGACTTCTCTTCGCTTTGATGCTTTTATAAACCAATGATTAGCATTGTGTTCATCTCCGCCTCGTGCTCCACCCCTTCTTTAGTGCCAATATTTGTGTTGCATTTTTCAACAGCGGAGCATCTTTTAGGTGCCCGTAGGGGGTGCAGAGGTAATTTCATGCCTCAGTAGATGTAACATGAGTCTGTCTGAAGATACCCCTGTGCACTGAAGGGCAGAGAGCTGGTCGAGTCACGGATTGAGATGCTGGGAGATGACTGGGAAGCAATAACACTGTAAACACTCAAGAGGGAAGGGGAAGAACAGAAGACTGGAGGGCAGAAAGAAGGAGGGACAGAGGGTGGATAAATGTCAGGACAAAAGAGGGAGGGGATGAATTTGTAGCTGCCGTTCACTGAGAGAAACCCCGCGGGGGATTAAGCTGGAGGAGAACACCACAAATAGGCCATTAATGCTAAAATGGGATTTAAATAGTCGTAGAATCTTCGATGACGTCTTCATAGTTCTCGTTCTGTTCAAAAATATCACTTTGAGTCGGTTATTTAACTTAAACCAATAGATGGCCAGAGTAGTTGTCCAGATTGGTTGGCTCAGCAGTGAGAGCAGAAACAAAGAACGAGAAAAAAGGATTCAAGAAAAGGCTGTTTTCTGACCTGCATTACAGATCGGCTGAGTGCCTTTAAAAGCTGTTGTAAAATACCCAATAAGTGCTCACCTTTGACTTCAGGACATCGAGTGCTAATGCATCACCAGAAAACGACCGCTGCATCACCTCATTCGCATTGTATTCTGTACCTCTTTAAAACGTTACCTGTCTTTACAGCTGAATGGAAAGCTGCTCACATATTCACTTCCACAAGATTTCTGTAACTAAAAATTTTTAAAAACTTTTTTTTAAAGGAAAAAAAAGTTTTGCAAAACATCAAACCCTTTGGAACCACAAAGACGAGCGAAATCAACATCCGTGAAATATAACCAATAATGATGCTAGTGTGTGACTCACGCTGCTGGTTTATAATCAGCAAGGACACGAGCTGCTTCTGCTCAAACGTTAGAAAATGTCAAATATAATTATTATTACATTTTTCAGCAGAAGGTAGGTTGTTAAATGTTTCGCTGAGAGAAACAGATGGTCACATTATTAAGCATGTGCGACAACAACTCTGTAAATATCAGAAGGTTAAAAATCACTGTCACTAGCGTAGAATAGCACTATTCATCTACTCAAACACTGTCACAATAGAACCTATATTATTATATATGCACATATTGATACTGGGCCTATGCTATCTGTCCGAACTAATGTACTCCCAGAACACTCCAAATTATTACGTGAAACGCCCTTAAAGCCAGTGTAGCTGGGCTGTCTCTAACGCTTTGATATCATTTATGTTCTGTGTCATTTAGATCTAGTTTTCTTTGCTTTTCCTTAACCCTCTAAGGTCTAATCCATGTGTGCTAACCCTAAGCCTAATGCTACACCCACTTCGGGAGAGCAGCAGCAAATTGTGCTTTGCAATGTCAAACCAAAACAAATAGCTAAATCCCAAATATCTATTGAGAGGATCTAAAATATAACACTAAATGTGATCCTTGTCATAAAATACCTAAACAACTTATGTGTTATTCAGAGTAAGATACAGTATATCTACAACACAGACAACATAAGCGTGGGTATTTTGCTGGCTTTAGTCTGTTTTTGTAGTGTAGGACTCATTAAATCCATATAACTGCACCAGAGCATAGTTGAAGCTGCTTTGTCATCTCAAATTAGTTACGTGAGTCTGACTCCAGAGGGTTAGATTGTGCCCAATATTTGGATATTAAGAAAGAATAATTTTTTTTTTTTATATATATATAAAAACAGTTCAGGAGTTCAGCTTACACTTCTCTGTATGACATGTGGTTTATTGTTTGGCCCCTAAACCGAAGAACACTGTGCAACAGTCTGTATACATGCAGATGAGCACACTAAGGAAAACCTAATGAAATGAGGTGGGAGGTGAGACTGGAAGAATAAATAGGGAGTAGCCTGTGGACAGCACACTGTACAGACGGGACAAAGAATAGAGCAGGTGGATGATGGAGAGGAGGAGGGCCGCTGCCTGTCTCGAACCCATTAAAAGGTTTCACGCTGCTGAAGGCTGACTGGAGTGCAGATTATCTCACCTGTGGCGATGAACTGGTGTTGGCTGAAGAGGCTCTGCTCTGGTCTCTGGGGGGGACCATTGTATCTGGAAATGCAACACATTCACACCAACACACGCACACAAAGCAGGGTTTACTTGCTGTGTGTGCATTCTGTTGCGGTCGTATGTGTGTAGTGTAAGGATGATTTATTGATTGTCTCATATAGGGGCTGTATAGATCCAACTTTTCCCCCGGTGATTTGATTGTGCACTCTACTTTCCCATGAGTGTGTTTCCAACCACTTTTTTTTATATTTATGTAGAAGTCTACTTTTGTGAGTGTTAGCATTCTAAATGTGCGTCGCATTAGAGTGATGCCGAGCAGCTCTCGCCTCATGAATTACACATAAATTATGTGTCCTGATGTCAGTGGTAATTTGCTCAGCAGTGCATTATGCTGCTACCGAACGCCGACTCTGCCGTCTGAGTACGGTTATAGGATGACTAAAGAAGCTGAAGGCGTTTGTATACATGAATCTATATCTGGTGGAGTTGTGAGTTTGGGATTTTGCTTCTAATTAAATGCCAAGTGTTGATTATTTTCACCTAACAGGACCGTTTTCACACATTTGGTGTGTAAGATGTGTTGACAGGTTGCATGAGGAAAAGTACAGGTTGCTGCAGGCTCTTTAGCTTCCTGTTGTGCATAATGATCGCTGTCGCACTATCATAGTTACTGGGAAACAGAGGAAGGGACAAACAGTGTAAAATAAAATGAGTGAAAGTGCACAGACAAGCTGTTCAATGCTAACATTATGCCACTCTCACAACCGCTGTCTAAACTGTCTTATTTTAGCATATTGAGAACCGGTGTACTGTACCACATTTTGTCCCACCTCAGTGTGTAGATCTAATCTTTCATTTTACCAGTTTGACACACAATAGCAAAAATAGATGGTGAGATGTTTGCATGATTCACACGAAACCAGAGCTTCTTTTTCAGTCTGGAGATAATCGGTTCAGTTTGCAGGTAGTCTAAAGGTCTGGAGCTGTAAGAGCAGTATAAACTTTACCTGCCTTTGCTGGCAATGTGATTGCTTTTATTGATGGTTTGTTTTTGTTTTGCGTGCTTGTGGAAATGTTACAAAGTTGCCACATCCTAAAACACCGGATTTATTTTTCACATTGGGTGTTTTTTTTTTTTATTTCTTTTGTCAGGAAATGGATTAGACACCAAACCTGATATTCACAAGAATAAAAACCTCTTTGAATGGCTGTTAATCTGCTCCGCAGACCATGCTGCAGCTTCAGCCCGTCTGTGGTTTCGCTGCTGGGCTCCCAGTCTTCGGTAGATAAACTGGTTGGAGGTACGCTAACTTGTGCGGAGCCGAATCGATAAAGGCATTTAAATTTTTAAAAGGATAGAGTGCCTTAAAATTTAATGGCATCACCCTTTGCTAAGTGAAAGGCTGTGGTTTCTGATGAGCTCCTCTGTGGAAGATGAACCAAAACACCCGATACGGTAGATTTCTTCTGTAGTGCTGCGGTATGATCGTAGCTGAAGTCCAGTCGATATCCAGTCATAGTGAGGTCATTAAAAATTACATCATGTGACTCACAGAATGATTTTTAAAGCCCCTGTTTCAAATACTTCATTTAATTCAAAAATATTAAAGACAACAGAATGTTAATGTTAAACTGAGGGGTGTGTAATACTGTGTGAGGATTTGATGACTGAGTTGCTGCAGCTTTAAAACCCAAAAATGTTCTCCTGTTCTTAAAGTGAAGTCACTCAATGCTGGATTTTAATGCTGACAGAGATTTGAAAAAAAAAGAAGATGAATGCTGTTTATTGACTAACGTTAGTACATCTAGACAGATATAAAGCTATTGGATATTGGCCTTGTTTATTTATTTGTCTCATTCCAATTAGTAGCAATAGGAAGTTTACCTAAATGCAATTGTCATTCCTGAGATCAAAAATAAGAAATCAAGAAATTGTATATTTATATTTACTTTTGGGGGGCATTTTTCATCATTATCAGAGTAGCAGGGGTCAAAGGTAGACATGAAAAGAAGACATGGAGTGGTACGAGTCTGATTTGAATCGGAGCTGCTGCATTTCAGACGTGTGCCATATGGTCATCTGACCAGTGAGCTAAACTGGTGCCTGTGTATTTAGTTTTTGTATCTTTATTTGGTGTCGTCATCCGTCTCTGCTGGTCTTTTGATGCAACGGTGACCTGTCCAGGGTATACCTCAGCTTTCACCCAGTGCCAGCTGCAGACTGCAGCCCCTCTAACCTAAACAAGCAGCTTGGAAAATGGAGAAACTGGATGTTTTTGTATTAGCAGATGGCCCTTCAAGTGCCATGAATGAACAAAGACGGAACAAAAAGCTCCAGTTTAAACCTTGCGCAAATACACAGGCTTCTCAGTCCCACCCCAAGTGTCTGATTGACAGCTGGGGAATAGGGCGCAGAAACAAATGACAGACACGCAACAACCAAAACAAACATGGATTATGTAAAAAGTTAGTCAAATGACTCTGAGGTTTACTTAGCTGCAAGGACTTGGCTCAAGATACAGTGTTTAAAGTGTTTATTGCCCGGGGCTGAGAGGTCCATATAGTAACTATTGAATGATGAATGTGGAGGTTTAGTGCTGATGCATATAAATGGGAGCTCTGCTGGGTATTGACATTGTTCAGCCGTGGCTGTGTGAAACCACAGCAAGGAGATTAACATGGCTGCACACACGCAGGTAGAGTTACAAGAGTGTGCGTCTCTTTTGTTCCTAAGATCCATCCATTCCCCCCCTAAAACCTCCTCTCTGTGCCCTTTCTTTCTCCCTCTTCTTCTCTTGCTGTTGTTTCCCTCCCTTTCTTTCCACTTCTCCCCCTTCTCTACATCGCCCTCTTCCTGCTTCCCGGGTGACATCATCACAGCGCTGCCAGGCCTTGTTGTGATGTGGAAGTGGAGACGTGGAAAATGAATAGCTGGCACCTCCCGTTGATGATAGTCTGGCTGCACCACGGTTACTATGGCGACATAGCCTGTGTCATGTGTGTTGCTATGGTTACCCTGCTGCCGTGATGTCCCACAGCAGCTGTAAAGCCTGGCAGGGAAAGCTCTGTGCTCAAAATTGTGATTGTTTGCCGTCAGAAATTCAGGACAAACATAAGATCAGAATTTTCTTTAATATAAAATAATCAATTAGACAGAATGAAAGATTGTCCCATTTAAATCGATGACGTTTGTTCAGTGTGTTTTTAACAATAGTTTATGTGGTTCCACTATATGCAGAATTTAAAGGGACAGTTGGTCAAATGTACTCTATTTCTTTTTGTTCCTGGATGTAGCTTTGTCACCCTAGATTATGTTTATGTGAGTTTTCCAGCTTTGAGAGCATCTTTCCTGTCAATAGACTTACGTCTTTCTACTCAACTGCACAGTTCTATTTGTTTGACACTCCTGATCTAGATAAATTGACTTTGATTTTCTTTAAACAGGTAGACCTTTTAATATTTTGCATACCTTTTTTTTTTTTTAATGTTTGTGATCCATCAGGACTGTGGGATCACAGCTGTGGAGGAATATTTATGGGTTGTTTGGCTTTTCCTTGAACTCTCTGATTGGTGATAACAGCTGTGGCATACAGTTAAAAACAACTTAGACAAAATAGTTTTCAATAGTAGTTCAAGAATCAAATAGTAGTTTTTCTTTTTTTTGTTGACTTTGTGGTTTTCTGTAGATCTGTATTTCCAACATATGTCATCAGCTTGTTAGAACATCACTGCATTTCTTCCCCAGTTCTCCGCTTGTTGTTGGCTGCTCCCTGCAGTCACATCTTGATAAAGAAACTTGAGCTGCTGCCTCTGGGCTGCTATAAAGCGATGAGTTACATGATCTAAAAAGGATCTTCTAACATGTCTCTTCGTAGTATCTCAGTGTCAGGATTTCATAGTAAGGCTGTGTTGCATAATTCACAGTCACACTTGCTCATTTAGATCAGTGCTGATGTCTGGAGTTTTCGACGGTTGGTACGCTCCTCACTGACTCTCCACTTCAAACCTTCATTTCTACTTACCTGCTTTTTCCTCCTTCCTGACATTTCCACCTTTAAATTAAGAACATAAATAATTTGGCGTTAAAGTGCAAAGTGCTTGAGATCCATGGCATACACGGGCTCAGTCTCACTTTGACCATAAACAGAAAGCTCATGTACTTTTTCTGCTGTCTACACTGATTTGTAACATCTTTACTACTCAGTTTTTCCAGCCACAAATTATGCAGCCTGTTCCTGTCATGAAGGTCCTCGTGAGCATGAACATTTTTATGTGTCAGCATAAGTTTGGTTTAAAACGTGAGAATAAATCTGAACCTGTTGTGTTTGTTGGTGTGAGAGTGTCTTACCCCGGAGTGGATCGATGTTGATTATATTCAAAGACATTTATCACCATCTAAAACCTCCTTGAATGCCTCACTGACTGCGGCAGGCGTAGTTTCAATATTATAACCTATTTCTCCAAACAGGCTGCAGCATAATATTGTTTCTTTGTGATAATTAAATCGTCTCCCAAGTAATTCCTCAAACCGCATATGAATTCTCACATAAATGTTTGTAATATTTGCCTTCCTTAAAACAGAAGCATACGGCTTTGCATAATGCTGTTTTTGTCACTGGTGCATTTTGTTCATGTGTGGTGTCAATTAATATAGCATCCACGCAGAAAACTAGAGAAACTATGGGCATATTCATAGTTTTCACTCGACAGCTCCTTGGGGCAAAACGAGTGTTTCTTGGCTGCCTGTGAGTGATTTTTATCAGGTTTGTTCAGATCAATAATAAAAACAACGTTTCAGCTAAACCACAGAGACTTTATCAGCAGATAGTTTGCTCACTTGTAATATATATGGATCTGCTAATGCACGAGTCCATTAGCTGTTCAACTCAATCAGTTCCCGTTTGTTCCTATGTTAATCAATCTCCATAACGACTAATAAAAGTTATTTATCTAACCGAAGGCGCTTAAAAAAACCTAAGATGCGAACAATAAATTGAGACTAAGAGTCTGCATTGTACGATCTGTGCTTTTGTCATGCATTAAAAATAAGTAATGGCTTAATGTAAGAAAAAGACACATCCTGGATATAAGAAAGATTCCCGATATTAAAATCAGTATTATATTTTCATAGTACCATAAGGCCAGTTTTATTATTCTGCGATGCCGTCTTTTTCATGTTTATTTCACCACTGTGAAAGGTTGTGACTAATTCACTTGAAGCATAGCAGAAAGCATGACCCAATCAACCAAGTGCACACACAATGTCTAATAGGGCAGAATGGAGCGGTGGGTATCTGGATCTCGCCTGAGCAGAGAAGAGGAACTCTAATGTAATCACACACTGACTGACTGCCCAACAGAGATAGAGAAATACGGGCATTATTATGTGATGACCCCACTGGTGGTACAGGGACTGATTGTGCAACAACCTGAAGGGAAAAGTGGCTCCAAGGGTTGCTGTGTTAAGAACTATGACAGAGATGGGAGGGGAGAAAGAGGTGAGGAATAAAAAGTCAATAAAAGGAAAAAATGAAAAGAAGGAAGAAATGACTGTAACTGCATGACCTGACTTAAAGGTGGGGCTGTATCAGCATGTATAAGCATATGTCAGATTTAATTTCCAGCAGCGATATTTCGTTCCTGCATTCTGATTGATTCTCTCTCTACGTCTGTTAGCAAAGTGAAAGAGCCGACCTAAAGCATTGCATGTACAATCGTGTCGATATCGAATACACACCAGGAAATGGATTTTTCCTTCTTTTCTTCTCTTTTTTCTTTCTTTTTTCTTTTCTTTATTTTTTTTTTTTACGAAAAGGGCCGTCTGAAGCTAGTGTCTACTCTGACATTCAGCACCAGCAAACGTTTGTGGGTTTGTTAAATGTTAGTGTGAAAGTGTGGGGGGGGGGG
>VUQR01011325.1:0-26115 GCA_015108515.1 Hemichromis elongatus
CTTGCAGGCCCCGCTGGTAACAGAGATTATTCACCCATGAACAGAAGAAGACAAACAGCTGGATCCATTTCTTACTTGCGCAAGGGAAGCTAGCAGAACCAGGGCAAGGAGCCGGAGCTGTGTGTGTGTGTGGGTGTGTGTGATGTGTGGGTGTGGGTGTGGTGTGTGGGGGTGCATGTGGGTGACTTCCTGATGATAACAAAGAAGGGTGATCTGTTGTCCCCCATGTATATTGCCCCTCCTTTGATGGTCCACTGTAGAGGAGAGGAAATCACACCTCAAGACCCTCACGTGAATTTCACATTGTACTCTTTCCCACAGACAAGGAGATAGATAGGACAAAAGGCTGTCTTTGATTCTACATTTCAAACAAGGTTTAAACCTCTATGCAAAATAATGGCAACACCTAACAGTTAACCCCAACAGCTGATTTTTGACATTTTATTCTTTTTTAACAGGAAAGCAAGGACAGATTTGGCCGGGAGGGGACAGGTTAGGCTGAGCCTGAACGTCTCATGCATAGAGACATGAGTAGCACCTGAGCTGCTGTTGCTAATGTGCTCTTCAAACTACAGAGAAACCTGAGGACCCGAGGGCCATCAGTCTCACCTGAGATGGCGTACTCTCCGTTGGGAGAGGCAACAGTGACCGCGGAGGCATTTCCGATGCTCTCCACCGGGCCCAGACCTACATGGTTACTGAAGCTCAGGACGTGCCAGCCCATCACCTTAGCCAGCTGCTGAACCGCATGTACCTGATGCTGTGACATCTGTGAAAAGAAGGCAGGGATACGCAGAACTAAATACTGAAGCATTACAGTCAACAGTGTGCAGACGTGCTTCTGGTAGATTCAGCCTCCTCCAATAACTGTGGAAGTTATTGGTGATACCTGTGAGAGGAGAAAGTCCTGCAGCTCCTGTTCCTGGTGTGACAGCGTGACCACACGTCCGTCTCTGTGCACCACCCTGATCTGCTCCACACCGATGTTCAGCTGCAGCTGGATGGACCTAAAGAAACACACAGCGAGCCTCATCTGAGTGGATCATACAAGCTGGTCCAGAGTCATGGGAACATCAATTCTATTTATTTATATTTACAAAGTTCACAACAACAGTGAACAAAAATACAAAAATATAATGATAAATGTAAGTTAACAAACAAAAGTATGAAAAAAATACTATAAAAATCAGAAAAAAGACTATTAAATAATAAACGCTGCAGCTATTGAATATTTTAGTAAACAAGTATTCCATTGATTATTAAGGTAATTGGATAAGAAATACTTTTGTCTAATCAATGAGCAATAATAAATATTCAAGAGTGAAAAACCTCCCATGGGTTGTCAAAAAACAAATCCCCCCCCGCCAAAAAAAACCCAGCCATTTGTGTACAATGTGTACCAGTAACTACATACAATGTCGGCGGGCATTCTAACCATTCCAAGGAATTGGACCACTGAGAAAAGGTTTTCTACACGAACCTGTTCTCGATTCCCATCCCTAATTTCAATGCCATAATTAAACTAAATTATTTGAAGAAAACATTCTCTTAATTGCAAAAATAAACAAGTGCTCTCAAGCACAATAATGTCAAATAAAGGGGTATAGTTAATTCTTTTTACTCTGTCTTCTAGTAGGAAGCATGGAGAATTCTGATGGTGTTGTCTTCTGGATCAGGTAGATTTTCTGTGTTTTTGTCCGCGTGTGTCTACATGTTTGTGTGTGTTACACATGCTCTCTCATTCATGCACCAAGAGTTTAAAGGAGCATGTGGTGTCTGCAACGAAGAGAAGTAAGCATATCAGCATTTTGAAGTTTGCCATGTGCTTTGATGCAAAGTTTTATGCTTCTAAAAAAAGATGTTATGATAGTGTGCATGTTAATAATTAATGTTATTAATAATTTATTGTCCAACCTAACAGCCCCGAGTCATTGGCTCAGAGGAATACAGTTTTATAAGTATAATATTTTAATTCTTTTTAAATCTGAAAAATAACATTATGAAATCCTTAAAATAAATATGGTCTTGTACACCCCATGCCCCCCTTTAGACGATAGAAAGGAAGACGGCTGGCGTCAGCCTTCAGCGAACTGCCCGATTTAAACATCGAATCAGACTTAACAGTTCATCTGAACATTTTAATGTAATTTGTGACAGTTACTGGAGCAGCTACAAAGTTCTCTTTTCTTCACATCAAAGTTCATTAAGCAGGTTGTTTTTTTAAAGGATCCTGCCAGCTGTTTAACAGTAAAGGTTTTAATGGTGATAAGAGGGACAGCGCTGCGTTTTAGACACTAGAAACCTGAGCTCACCGTCTCAGACAGTCAAACTGGAGACCATGTGGGCTTAATGTTGTCATACTTTTTAATCACATGCTGGTCCTTGACAATTTTCTATTGCAGGTTTGCTTTTAATTGCAAATGTAGGCAAAACACTCGCATCTACATGGCGGCCACTGAGCGCTACAGAGCCGAGCATTAAACAAATCACCAAAGCAAAAACTTTGCGTCATTTTACTATCAGTTTACTCAATGAATCGAAGAAGCCTTAAATAAAATATTTAAATTGATAAATAAAAGAACTGCAGAAATATAACTTAAATAATATTAATACATACATAATCAAAAAATCTAACCATAATACAATGACAATAAATTAATAGATTAATTAATCAATTTTGTAAATTGATACTAGAAATGACTTTAAACTATAACCTGACTAAAAAAATAAAACCTAATAAAATAAAATGAAACATTTAAATAATAAAAGTGTAAATAAATTATACAAAGTAATTTAATCATAAATAATTGAAATACTGAAATCTGTAAATAAAATTTTTTTTATCTATAACTGAAAGAATTTTTTTCAAATTACAGAGAGTAAAATAAACTTCACTCACTTGCAGATCTGCTCGTAGCCTTGTGAAGTGATGAGCACTTTGACACTGGACTCGTATACGTCATTAATGTTGGACCAGTGAGCCTGAATCTGCGGATCTTCAATCCGACTGGCCAGACTATCGATGGTCCGTGCCGTCCTGTTGACCACAAACACCGTGACACCCGTGAAGAGCGTTGCTAAGCATTACATAACCAAAATAAAGTAGCTAACAACAATTATTCTGTTAAAAGAATAAATATTTTGAGATTAAAGGATAGAATTTAATTTGCATAATTCGTTTGGGATTAATAAAGTATTCTGATTCTGATGAGACAACAAAGACAGTATGAGCCATCTGCTGGCCAAATGTAGGAAAACAGTGCATTTTTGCGCTGCTGAACTTTCTGGAGCTACATATTTTGCAGTAAAATTCAATATTGCTGCTGGTAACCATTTTTGTTTCTTTATAAAAGTATATCAGGTTATTTTACCTGCTACGTAGGAAGATGTGTTTGGCCTGTTTGATGATCTTCTCCAGCAGCCCTTCAGTCTGCTGCCAACTGGAGATTTCTGTCTTGTCATAGGCCAGCGGCCCTGCCAAGCGCAGCCGTTTGTGGCCAAAGGGGGCGCTAGAAGGGTGCGGCATCACCACAGAGCTCAGCTGCTGCTTGTGAAACTATAAAACAAACAAACAAACAAATGTTGTCAATGAAACGAAATTTAAATGAATAACAATAGAAGTGTCTCCTGGCAGAGTAGAAGACGACAGGCTTCCAGGCTCGTTGTAGGTAGAAGAACACAAATAAATCTTAATATCTAAAAAAATACATTAAAACTTTACATTTTTGGGAAAAAACACCACAGATTTCTTCACTTTGTAGCCATATTTTTTTTGCTAGCACACTCAGAAATGACTGCCTCTTCCCGAGTGCAATTCAGCTGGTGCTCTCTCCCTGTTAAAAGGGAGATTTTCCACCCCACTGTCACCAAGTAATACTACAGGTGACTATTGGAGTTTTCTCTTTAACACTCTACGGTCATTATCTTGCATTCTAAAGCACCTAACCAGGACTGTCTAACTAAGTGGGTCTTTTGAGAAAATATAGTTAAAAGAAAAAAAGGCAAAGCTTAAAAATATTATTATTAGATTGCGCTCTACAGGGATCTCACGTCTCACCTCTCTCATCATCTGATGCAGATTATGTTCCAGTACGTAAAGGTGGTCATCTGGTTTGGGTTTCTCTGGAGACGTCCGGTTGTTCTTCCTCTCTCCCGTAGAGTGGCACAGTGAGATTGACAGCTGCAGACCTAGGGAGAGAAAAATCACAGGTGTGTTTGGAGGGGAGAATGAATTTGGGATGAATTAGGGCAGGAAGATCATCAAAGACTCCTGTCACCACAGCCATAACTTGTTCAAACTACTTCCTTCAGGCAAGAGGTACTGCAGTATCCAGTCCTAAACCAGCAGACTGAGGGACAGCTGAACAGTGACACTTCATAGACACCTCACTCTAACCTATTGCAACACTATGCACTCCATATTGTTCATATATGCCATAATCAACTGCTGACCTCTGTATATTTTACATATATGTATATACACTCACAGACACATTAATACATATTTGGCATAGTAATGTGCATACATCCTTAAAATTTGTATATATATTTATTCTTATAATTTTCATATTCTTATATTTTGCTTTGTTTCTTATGTTTCTTAGTCTGTCAGTATGTTAAATGTTATTCTAGCTGTCACAGCATTTCATGTTCGTATTCATGCCTCTCTGCTTTGTCTTTTGGTCACTTTCTGTTTTACTTCAAACGTTGCTTTTCCCTTGTGTTTTATTTTGGTTTCACCTCCTGTTTTTTGGTCTTTTGTTTTCCCTTCACAGTATGTGTGTGTATATATATATATATATATACACACACACATATATATATGTGTGTGTAAAATCATCTCTTGTTGCCTTTCTTTATCAGATGGTCTGTCTTCCTCCATCATCCTTTTTCATCCCCACCTGTCCTCCCAGCCTGTTCCTGTCCTTTGGATTTTTCACCATTTGTTAATGCCTATAGGTCCCATATTATTTCACATTAAGACATGTTAATTTTAGTCTCAACACATCCCCAGAATGTACATAGAGTAAAGTACAATACAGGTATTTTTTGTACTATGGCTGTGAGTCTACATTTTGGTTCTAAGTTCTATTAAATCACTACAAGGTATTTCCATGCTAATATCAAACAAAACCACTGTGTTGCCTTGGATTTTGTAGATATAGATTAATGCATCGATATTGTAGCATTTTTAAAAAATGTTTTCATCTCTTCAATGCCATGCACAATCACTTGACAAGTGGACAACCCCCGGTGCTCTTATTTTGAAGGTTTACTGTCAGACAGACTCCATTTCCACCATATTGGAGTGCTGAGTTCTGCTCTGAAGATCTGCTGTGAGCTGGAGGGTCAACTGGTCCTTGTGCTCAAGCACTGGGTCAGTTACTGTCTCAAGGCAGGGTGTGTGCACACACATAATAGGGGTGCAACAATACATGGATCTGTATTGAACCGTTCGATACAGTGCTTTCAGTTCAGTACGCGTATGTATTGAACAATACAAAAATTTATTTTGTCAACTTTTTTTTCTGACAGCTGTCTGTGTTGAGAGCTCAGTGGATCTGTGTTCGACTACTCCGCCTAGGCTGCATTGTCGAGCGCAGATCCACTGAGCACCGCCCATATGCGTTCACTCAAGCTAGCGAGACAGAAATTAAGCTTGTTGCAACACGGCAACTGCGTCAACACTACCCGAAATTTAACCTTCTCCACCGTCAGTCAGATCTGGCGTTTGGAACTATTTTGGTTTTCACCGGAAGTATGACCCTGATAGTAAGCGCGTCGTGGACAAAAGTACAACAGAATGTTGGGTGTGCCACGCAATACTCAATTACATCGGTGGGAACACAATGAATATGACGGCACATTTACACCGACATCACCCTAGTGCAAAGACAAGTGGAAGCAGACAAAACCAACAAGCTTGCATGCTACAAACTTTACCCGAGTCACGTAGGCAGCCGTTAGCACATGATTCTAAGAGGACAAAAGAAATAGACAGGGCAGTAGCTACTTATATTACTGTGGACATGTGACTCTTTTCTGTTATATAAAACACCAGGTATTAGAAAATGCTGAGAGTACTTTTTTCACCGATAAAGCAGTTCTTGCTTTGTACATGGAGACAAAAGCCAAATTAGAGAAGGCAGTGTTTATTTTTAATTTTTTTTGTACTTGGTGGTGTTTTTGTTTTGCAGGTGCTACTGTAAGTATGCACAGCAGAAAATATGTGAAGTATAGCTTTACTAGATTTATTTTTCATTTGCTTTCTGTACACCAGAGAACAATGGATCTAAAATAGTTTTCATGTCAGGGATCGGGTGTGTTTGTTTTATATTCTGCCAAGAATAGAAAATACATACAGGGATACCCAAATAATGCAGAGCTCTATGTGGTTGATACCTTGTTTTTAGAACATTTCAAATGTTTAAAAATATACGTAGGAAGGCATTTCTGTGTAATACATACTTTTATTTAAGTTGTTTTTGTTGTATATGCAGCTAAGTGCTAGCACCCCAGAAGACCGTGTGAGGGGCGGTCCATCAGAGCATGGTTCATTTTATGGGAACCTGATATGTTTAATATGCTGCTGAGAATATATCCCAGAAGAAGGGTATAGTATAGCTTTTATTTTGGGAAGAGCCATTTCTCTTTAATAAACTCTCTTTTCCACAGATGAGTGATTTCTTGATCAGATAGATTTATTTTTTTTATTATTTTGTTATTTCAGCAACATTTCTTATAAAAATTGTACTTTTGAGTTAAAAGAAACATTTATAATTTTAATAAATTACAAATTAAAAAAGGCATTAACACTTTTTTGTATCGAAAAAATATCGAACCGTGACACCAAAGTATTGAACCGAGCCATGAATTTAGTGTATTGTTACACCCCTAATACATAAGTGTGAGAAACACTGAACCCGGACCCCATTGTGTCATATTCTCACCTGGGAATGGCTGTGAGATGATCTGGTTCTTCACAACAATGTGAGGGATCTGGGATTTAATCTGAACTGCCTCCCTGGATAGCTGGGCGAAGATCTCCTTACAGAGCAAAACATTCTGCGCTGCCTCCAGTTTCACGTGCCATGGCTGCGTACCTGAGCAGAGACAAAAGGAAAGAGCTAGAGTTTTCTTTGTGGGATTTATTCTTACAATTTAGAGTGGGCTCAGTCAGCCTTTGCCAAAGCCTAAAGCCTAAAGAATGCTTTTTCACACAGAATGTAAAAGTTTAGTATTTTCATAAAATGCCCTACTAGAAAAAAAAAGTTAAATCAGTGGCTCCCATCTGGCTTCCCACACTCGAATGATTTTTTGCACAATAACTTTCACCTTCATGGATGTCTTCTAAATTAAAGGCCCTTGAATTTCACAGTTTGACTGAAATTTGGCACTTTTCGAAGAGTTATGTGGCCCCTTAAAAACCACAGATTCAACGTTGGTTTTCACTCATGGTCAAATGTCCACACACTGGGCTGTAGACATTAAAAAAATAAATGTAACAAGGAAGAAAAGAGCCTCTGTGTTACTGAAAAACTGTTAATGTATATGTGTGCTGAACCATACCAGCTTTGTTCTTTTGCTGTTGTCTGAAAAGGCTGACGGTTCCCAGATCACCAATGTCAGGAGCTTGTTTCTGAATGGACACCTGACGATACAAACAGTACCTTTTATTACACCTAATATATCTGATAAGTATCTAATATGGAAGAATTAACAAAGGATAAGAAAAGATGAATAGAACCATATTATACATGTCATTTCCCTCTGACCTTGATGTAAGCAGACCCCTCCAGGTCACTGGGGATCTGGACGTTCAGTGGGCAGTAGTCCTCTGGAATTTTTTTGTCCAGATCAATGTCAGTATTTTTGATCACTTCAAATGTGCCATGATGGGGGAAAAGGGAGCCTGCACAGAAGTTAGAAAACAGGTTTAAAGTGTCCTTATGTTAATCTGTAAGACACAGCAGCACTAAGTGAGTGAGGTGTTTTCCTTTCTGATCACCTGCACTGCGGTAGCTGAGGTCTCCCAGGATCTTGTCTCCAACTTTGCGTAGTTTCCACTGTGAGCGCAGCCGCAGCAGCTCAGAGTTGAAATCCCTCTGCCTCCTGTTCTCCTGGTTCTCTGCAACTGACTTACTGAGCTTCTCTGCTCCCTTCTGAATGATCATAGCTGCTGTGGCTAATGATTTTTTTTTACTGATCAGCTGGAAAACCTGCGGTGTCTGCAGGAGGTGGAGAAGGCGCAAAAAATCTCTTTGTGGACAAACCTAAGAGTGCTTTGCTCATATTTAAAGATTTTTTTTGTAGAATCCTTTAAAATCCCTTTGAAAAAATCGATGTAAGTGATATTGTTTAATTTACCTTTCCAGCTGCTGGATCCTGAGACACAGGGTCTAAAGCCATGTACTTCTTCTCCTTCACCACACTGAGCACATCATAGAGTACACACATCTCTGTGAGGGCGCTGCGGAGGTTGTTACGCACTGAATCCCAGGGCCAAAGAGACGGCTGAAACTTTACTGTGCCTATGCAAGAAAACATAAAATTGGGTTCAATTCCAACAAGTCATAGGAACCTTATGTTCTGTTTTCAATTTATCTGTCCCATTTACTTGCTGGTCCTCCATTCTTCATCAGATAGAAGTGCAACAGAAAGCAGAATCAGGAGTAAACTGTAAATATATTTTACACTGTAAATATTTCTTATGCAACACTTTTCTACTCTGAGCCCTTAAAGTGCTTTACACAACTTGCCTCATTCACCCATTTGCACAAGCTTTATTTATAACATTCACATGCATTCATACTCCGATCAACTTCTAGTGTCTTGTCCAAGGATATTTGTCATGAAGACTGGAGCAGACAGGGGTCGACCAACAACCTTCCGATTAGTAGGTGACATGCTCTACCACCCGAGCTACAGCTTACCCCCAACATACATTTACAGATTGCTGTAGACATTCACTGTCCATATTTTAAAGTAGAATTAATTTATATATTTATTGGTAATTATTCACCATCTAAGTGAAGTCCAGAAATGTACTGTAAATTTTAATTAATGATGTTCAGCTTGATATTTTATTTTGGCCTAAGGCGCACAGCAGCTGATCATACTAAGAAATGAGTGATGACTTGTGTAGCTCTAGCTCCTTGCTTTATTTAAGCATTTTACCTTCTTCTTCCTCTCCATCCTGCTTGCCCCACTCTCGGTCCTTGGGTTCCCCCTCAATATCCTCTTCTGAGTCGGATCCCTGGCTAAAGTCAATTCTTTGTGCCAACTTTGCCAAGTTCTGGGACATGGATAAAGGAGGGACATAGGTCTCTGTCCCATCCAAGGCCACTTCCTGCACCTGCTTCTCACAGGAAGACTCGATGCTGATCCTCACCGCTGGACCACCAGACATGATGACAGACTTGGCTGGGAGGTAGAGAACAGGCAGAAAGGATTATTCATCTAACACAGACACAGGGGAGACCAGCAAACTTCTGAATCAAACATTTATTATAGGGTGTTTAATAAAGAGAACGCTAAAATAAAATAAAATAAATAAAAAAGAAAAAGCTTCTCAACTACTTTGGATGATAATAATTCAGCTATTTTAGGCACTTTGGGACATTTTACTAGTTAGCAACACTAGCTAGCGGTAACGCTTTGCTTAACTCACAGCAAAAAAGGATACTCGAAAAATTAAGGGAGCGGCTTAAAGCCCCCAATACTCTTTTACTCCTGTAAATCTTACCTCTGACGTCCACTAGTGTTGCAGGTATAGAGGAATGCTCTCGGTTATTGCACTAAATGTTCCAGTAGCGGTGAAAGGCTCATCAATGTAGGAACGAGTGTAACTTCTGTACGGTCCCCCTCCCACCGCGATTGTGACGGACTCTGAGGCTGAAAGCTGTTTCAAACGCTTTGTGTCACTTTAGCACTATTTGCGTATTTAATGTTTGTATATATTTATATGTTATTTATTGTTTTTTTAAATGTGTTTTATGTTAAAATGGATAAAATATTTTTATGCAGATAAAATGACTAGGAACAAATATTTCATGTGGACGGCACAGATACGGCGGGCAGTTTAAACCACCGGATGTGACGTTCAGGACAAAGAGGAAAAAACCCCAAAACGTTCGGTTTTTTGGGGGGGGTTGGCATGGATTTCGGATGATAAACGAAACTTTTAGCGTCCTCCCTGGTAATTACTTGTATAGTAAACACTTGTTTCAAGTCAAAGTTTTTCTACGGAACCGTTATGCCGTCGAAGAAAGTGAAGCTTGCAAACATTAGCTGTAGCGCTAACTGAACCGCTACCTGCTGTTCGCTTTTTTGGGGGAAATGTCCGCTAGCGAAGTGCACAAAAATGAAGAGAAAAGTGTCCAGATTAAGACCAAGTCCCAACGAGGAGGCTCGGATAATACGAGAAGAGCAGGAAAGGAGGAGAAAACTGCGGATACAGCAGGTAATAAGGCAGTGTTATGGCTTTTTGCTTCACTTTAGGTCCAGCACCTGTGGGATGTTTTCTAATTAAAGGCCAATATTTACTTAAACCCCATGTTTCTGTTTGATAAACACTTTATTAAGGCTCATATGACTTTATAACTTCAGCTTCCTCATCTACATTAAATTTTAATTGCATGTGTAAAAGATCTGCCTTTTGTGTGTGTACAGTGATTTTTTTCGAAGTCTGGTCGGTCTGTTTTGTCTCTGAAAGTCGCTTAGAAACATGTATAAACAAAGGCAGACAGTTAGTTTAAGGGTGTTCGCGCAATATTTTTTTTTAGCATAATGAGGCTGTAAAGTCTCGTATGTAACTAACCAGTAGACCTAAAGTTCACAAAGTATTCGGCTGTGAGGTCCCTTTCTTGACAGCGCTTCTGGACATTTGCTGACACGTTTGGGTTTTTTTTGCAAACAAGATTAGATTTTCTGGTATTAGTGGCCAAGATTTATCTTTTGTACTGCATCCATTTTTTTCTGTTGACAGATGACGTGATGAAGATGATTAAGTTGATCATCAATGTAACCAACTGTATTACTGTGCCAAGTGCAGTTCTGCGTGATATAGGCACACTGAGTGTGTTTTGTGTTGACGCACAGGTGCGGGAGCAGCAGCGGTACATTGCACAGCAGATCCGCCAAGATGTTCAACAGAGGCGACAGTATGAGCTCCAACAACTTGAGCGGGAACTGAGGAAGGAGTGGGAGCAACAGCAGAGGGAGAAGCTCCAGAAGCTGCAGAGGTTATACCAGGAGAGCCTCCAGCTGCTCGGCCAGGGGCACAGGAGTGCAAAAGAAAATGTAAGATTAAAATAGTTCAAATTAGAGACACTAAAACAAGGATTATGAAAGAATAAAAATAATGTAATTTTGAGCCACACTGGCGTAAACATAAACTCATCAGTGCAGTGTCCACAGGACTTCTGTGGGTCATTAAAATGTCTGAAATTGGTTAGAAAATGTCTTAACCTTCCTGAGAAGACTCATCTGTTACAAGAAAGTTAGACAAATCATGTAAAGCAAGCTTAAAAAATATACACAAATAATTATATATATGTATATTTTATTTTAATTTTTAAATTTAAATTATATATATATATATATATATGTTTTGTCATCACTTGGGGGAAAAAATCTCCACCAAAGACTCTTTCCTACATTCTAGTTGTGTATCCAACTAAGACGTTTTGAGTGTAACATTGCACCAGCTGCTTAATCACATATTAATTTTTTCACAACATTAGTCTTTAATATATATAAATAATTGCAGTGGAGAGAGAATCCTGCATTTCTGATTCTCAGCTGAAATTGTGTCTTGTCAATTGAAAGTGGACAAAATGTTTAGTTTATTTTATCATTTCTACATTTAGAGGATAAAACTACAACGGAAACTACCAGTTAGTGACGTCATCCTATCGTAAAAGTCAACTTTTAATAAAAGTTTAAATCCAACTTGTGTCAAAAAAATAGAAGCTATCAAAACACTGATTAAGTTACTAAAAGTTTAAACTTTGAATTACTTTTGTCAAATAAATTATGTCCCAGTGCTACAGCTCCAAGTTGGGTTGGGTTTTTCACTCTGAGAAAATTTTCCAGTCATTCCCATGATGTGGAAAAAAAAATAGAGCTTTGTATGAGTTTCGATGTAAAACAATGTAAAAAAAAAAAAGATGCAACAAATTACTCCCAAAAGACAAGACATGCTATTCCAGTTTGAATGTTTTAATATCATTTTTGTTAAGGATGTCTTAGAGTTGTGGCACACATGCTCTGAAAAGCTCAACTTCAACCTTATTTGAATAGCACATTTAAAACAACTGTGGTTGTGCTTTACAGGTTCAATCTGCTTAAGGAAAAAGCAGAGTAATAGTAGTCTAGTGTGCTTCCGTCTTTTGCACTGGCACACTTCAGTAGTATTTCAATTGTTTAGAAAAGGCAGAATACACTGCACCATGTTGACACAGTGGATAACCCTCCATATGATATTTATGTTTTTGTGGCTAAACTTGTTGTTCAAGGAACCCGACCTGGCAGCCATAGCTCAGAGGGAGGAGGAGAATCATGTCAAAGCAGAGCAGCGTTATCGAGAAGCGCTGAAGGAGCTCAAATCACAGAGGCTTAAAGACCACGAGAGGCAAAACCAGTGAGCATCATCACAAGCATTTCAGATGTTCATGTGTATAAATTTAATCAGAATCAATTAAATATTAAACCTGTGGCTTCACTGTTCTGTAGAGTCGTCAGTGCCAGGAAGAAGGCATTGCTGGCAGAAAAGGAAAGATCAGCAAAGGTGGCCAGACTTCCACTTCTTCTCCCAAACCCTGTTCAGGTGATTTTCCCAAACAGTAATAATAATTTCCAGAACGTTTCAAAATCATCCATCCATCCATTCGCTGCCGCTTATCCCTTTCAGGGTCGCGGGGGGGTGCTGGAGCCTATCCCAGCTGTCATAGGGCAAGAGGCGGGGTACACCCTGGACAGGTCGCCAGTCTGTCGCAGGGCTAACACACAGGGACAGACAATCGTTCGCACTCACATGCACTCCCGCATTCACACCTATGGGCAATTTAGATTTTTCAATGAACCTATCCCCACAAAGTGCATGTCTTTGGACTGTGGGAGGAAGCCGGAGTACCCGTAGAGAACCCACACAAACACGGGGAGAACATGCAAACTCCACACAGAAAGACCCCGGCCTGAATTAAACTCAGGACCTTCTTGCTGTGCGGCAGAAGTGCTAACCACTGTGCCGTTTCAAAATCATGAAAATCAAATGAAATTAAAGCTAAATAAAAGTCAAGGTGACCTTGTCTTCTCTATTTGAAGCAGAACATCAGTCCCAAAAAGCCACGTTTCGTAAGGAAATCAGATGTGAGTGCCTTCGCTACCACACACTACCACATGGCCAAGACTACTGTGGAAAGAGAGGTGGACACAAACCAGGTAACACACCCTCTGATTCTTGTTTGTATTTACCAGCGCGATTTGTCAGAGTTGTCTAATCAATCTGCCTAATCAGCCAAATGCCCACGAAGAAGCTGAGCTACATGTGAAAAGACAGCATGACTTGGAGACAGAGGAAATGAGGAGGAGAGAAGAACAGCTGGAGAAGGCTCGTCTTAGAGGGAGGCAGGCTCTGAGGAAGGAACAGCTCATGCAGGTACAACTTACCTGTTAACCTGGCGACTAATTAACATAATCACAGAATAAAGAAATTCTTGTGGAGGTTGCACTTTCATTACAGTTTAAAAAAAATGTATTACCTTAACATGTTTGATAGGCTTGCATCAGAAAATTAACACGATATTTTAGTTGTAAAAAGAGACGAGAACTATTTGCTGTTTGGTCATATGAAGTGCCTGATCAGTGTTTGATGGCCTCTTTTAGGATCGTGAGCGTTTGTTGGTTGAACTGGAACACATGCAGCAGACAGATCTGCTGAGGAGGAGGCAGCAAGTGTCACAGATGCCTGCTCAGATCTTCCAGCCTCTCTATAAGAGACAGGAAATGAGGGAAGACTTCCAGAGGGAAATGGAGTTTGCCTTTGAGGACATGTACACTGGAGAGAGGAGTAAGGACTCTTCATCGTGTGTTTTGTATCAAATACAGATTTTCAGTATTTTTACATTTTCTTAAAACCAGGGAAATAAAGTTAGCCAGAAATCAGCACTGTATTAATATAACTTATTAGGTACAATACCATGGTTGAAGACATGCTACACTTGCATAGTTTCACTAAAGCCTCTTTAAACTCTGGCTATAATTGTTACAGGGGTTAAAGGTGACATGCTGGTCCAGCTGGCACCCGAGCCTCTTCCAGCCCACTCCACAACCAGCCAAGATCAAGAGCTGGATGTCACAGTGGATGAAATCACAACACCTGAAACAGAAAACGCACAACATGAAACAGAGCAGGAAACAACAGCTGATGGTGAGCACCAGATTTAAAAACTCAAGTAATTCTTGCGCAGTTAGTAATAAAATCAGTACTCAGACATTAGCTTACTGAAGTGTATTGTATGAATTATGTAAAATTGTGAGACAAATAAAAAACCTTCTGACCCAGAATCTAGCATGAGTGTTGAAACCTTGATGTCATTTCCTTGAGTTTTTCTTTGTTTGCAGTGGTGTCCCAGAAACCTGCTCCTCGGCGGGCATTGAAGAGGCTCCTGGATCGTATAAGGAGCCAAAGGAACCAGTGGATTGACCACAGCAGTCACAGCTCTGTTGCTGATTCCCCAACCATCATCCGAGATCAGATCCCAGAGCGCGACACAACAATCGAAACAGGCTCTCTGATCAGCGGGGAAAAAGACGAATGGATTCCCACCAAGCCCCAAGAGGCTAATGGGTCTCCACCAGGTAACTGTTACAAGCTGTAAGAACAATCTACATAAATATTAATCTAACTATTAAAATTCTTTTAACAGTTAAAAAGCACGAATGTTTATTACAAGGTAATAATCATGTGGTTTTTTTTCTGAACTCAAACAGCATCGGAGAAAACACAGCTGCCATCATCAGCTTCAGATAATCAGTTTCCTGTTGCTCTGGCCAATAGAATCCAAGAGTTTGAAGAAGAGCGTAAGAAACGAGTATGTGTTAATTTTAATTTCTGTGATACTTTTCACTTAGATGAGAGGAGTTTATAATACGAGTAATGGTTTTATTTACTGTGCCCCCCTTCTCTATTCTGTCCCAGAATTTTGACACTGAAGCAGGTACTATTAATCGAACAGATCGTCTCTAAATTGCACTTGTTTCATTGTTGTCCCAGTACTTCACTAGAAGTTCTCTGACTGGTTAGAACCAGGTTTTGCAGAGAAACTCATTGTGGACTTCTTGTGAATTCCTGCAGGTGATTTTTGAAGAGGAGGTGATACAATTTTTTACCAGGGACTAGCTTTAAGTTACATTATCAGTAACACAGCTGGTGCAGCTAAATTTTTTATCTTCTAAACTAAAATGTAGCTCAAATCTGAGTTTGCATCTAGTAGCGTCATTTTTTTTTTAAGCCTCTTTTTTTCCCCCCTGTCCAGGAAGAGGAGCTTGAGAGGGAGAGGCAGCAGCAGATGTTTTTGCTGCAGGAGCTGGAAGAGCAGAAGGCCAAGTTGGAGCAGATGTTACTTGAAGCTCAGCAGGAGAAAGAACGTCTGAAGGCTGCCGTGACCCAAGAAGAAACTGTTAACCAACCAGAAGTGCCAGTCCATGACCATGATGTCATCTCTATCACCTCTAATTTAGCCAGTGAGGTAGGTCTCTTATGCAACTATCAAACTTCTATTAAATTTCCCCGTTATCAGGTTTTTTTAATAGCTATTGAAAACTACATTTATTGGATTAATTTTGACATGCTCACAATAGCTAAGATGTAAAATATGTAATGGATGTTATAGATGCTGTTAACGTCTTTTGATTCTTAACCTCCTCAAGTCTAATATTACTTTAGTCTGAGAAACATGTTCAGTTGTTATTAGTTGTGTTTTGCTTAAAGTTGACTTACGTATTATCTATAATTTTCATTATTGAGCTCTAGTCGAGTAGCCTTGCATGATTTACACTTCAAAATAATCTTCACGTCATCTTATGTGTTTTGCCTCATGACATCCTCACTTTGGAGCAAGCTACTTGAGCTCCTCCTCCTTTGAGCAATTCTTCTGAT
Organism: Hemichromis elongatus; assembly: GCA_015108515.1. Taxonomy (NCBI): domain Eukaryota; kingdom Metazoa; phylum Chordata; class Actinopteri; order Cichliformes; family Cichlidae; genus Hemichromis; species Hemichromis elongatus. The sequence goes on from VUQR01011325.1 coordinate 16,163, forward strand.
TGCCTGCCTCTCACAAACAGAAGGTTTGATCAACATGTGGGTGGAGCTTCGGTGCTCATAGCTAGAGCCTGAGAAGATTATATCAGTTATGATTGATGAAAATTCAGGACAGAACGTCAAATACAGCTCAGACTGCTTAGATGGGATATTTTCCAGATAAGAAGAGGAAAATTAGGTTTGAGAAAATAAATATCACAGATTCACACACACTTGGGAGAGACTGGTCAAAAACTTGTAATATGAACTGTGAAAATAGAAGTTTTTGTCCTCCACCATTGTCTTGTGTGAGGGGTTTTCCAAGTTGTATGAATAATCACTCCCTTTCTTCACAGGTAGTTCTTTCTGCAGGTGAGAACGACCACAGCAAAAGGATCAGAGAATACCAGCAGCGGTTGTTGGAACAAAACAGGTGTGATGAATAAATTTGTTTAGGCCAGTTTTAAGTTCTGGGTTTACATAACTTTAATGCCTTTGACCCCCTGCTTTGTTTTGTTTTTTGTTTTATTTTAATTTTAGAATCCACCAAAGCGTGAAAGTGGCTCGCCAGCGCCTGGAGGAATACCAGCGAGCTCTACAAATTCGTTACAACATGACTGCCACTTCATTACTACCTCCTGTTTTGCCTGCAGGCCTTGCTCACCCACCGCCAAACAGTACACAGTATGTACGTCGTCCAAGTGATCTGCAAGCTGCACCAGCTCCTCTCCATGCTCCTCTCCATGCTCCTCTCCATGCTCCTCTCCGGACGTCCAGGGTCCCTTTGCAGGCTCCTCTCCATCCCCCTCTGCAGACTCCCCATGCTCCTCTTGAGCCTCCTCTCCGTCCTCCTCTCCATGGTCCTCTCCAGCCCCCTCTGCAGACTCCCCATGCTTCTCTTGAGGCTCCTCTCCATTCTCCTGTCCATGCTCCTCTCCATCCCCCTCTCCAGACTCCGCATGCTCCTCTCCGGTCTCATGCAGTGCCTGTGTATAATCATGATATGCCGCAAACCTCTGTGGATGTTTCCAAGGAAAAATCTAACACATTAACGTCACCTCCCAGCCTATCTGGTTTTAGTCTGGTTTCCAAACCGCTGCCAGATGATGTTGAATCTGACTCAGACAGTCTGAGATACCAGAGACTAAATGACACTTCTTGGATGACGGACAACATAATGGAGAAAGTAACGCAACACCTTCCAGAGAGAATGAGACCCCTGTCAGTCACCAGAGAGAAGCTGCCTTATAAACGATTCACAGAACATCACTCTAGCAGCATCCCAGACCAGTCAGCCTCTGAACCCATCAAAGGCATGAGATCGGCCATCGCAGAGGTTACACCTCCAATTCCAGGTTATGCTCCGGCTGAGGCACAGGCCTCTCGCAACACTGGATCTTTGAGTGTTGGAGAGGACAACAAGGAGAGACAAAGACAAGAGTTGCAGGAAGCCCAGATGCGAGTACTAGAGCAGAGGGAGGCACTGATGCTGCAGCAAAGGCAACGGGAAGAGGAGCGGCGGAGGCAGGACTTAGAGATGGTGCAGATTAGGAGACAAAAGGAGACATTGCAGGCTCTGATTAATACCGATGCACACGTAAGTGAGAGGACTGTTAAAGCAGTTATTTTGCAGTAAACTAATTAGTTTTAATTGGGTAGAAACAAAGATTAAAAAGCAGAGTGGCAAAAGACACTGTCAGCTTAAATTTTTAAGAGTGAAAGAGCGTGTGAGAAAGGAACCTTCCTGACATCCCGATGACCTTTTCTCACCCACAGTCAGTTTCTCAGCCTGCTGGTGAAACGGTGGTTTCGGAGAACATTAATCAGAACCGCCTCCAGTTACTTGCATCCCTGCTCAAGGTCATAGAGGAGTCTAATGGAGGAACTCTGTCACACCTAGAGGACCCTCAGGATCGCGACAGCTCCTATGAGCAAGAGCCATCCAACAGCAATCAAACAGGTAGCTGACATGTTGAGAATTTAGATATTTTTCCACCTTTTCAGCACAATTTCCAGTTGATTTCAAAATTGAAAGTATTTCAACTGTCAAAATGATTTTGGGGACAGATGCACATGGCTGAATGAAGTAAACCGTAACAACTATTGTTCTTAAGTTAACAGACACTATTACAAACCACCGATCTTTGGCTACGTCTAAACTAGTCCGGATAAATTTGAAAATGGTGTTTTTGTCTGAAAACGCTCCACGTCCACACTATCGTTTCAGTTGTTTTCATAGAATTGTTCATCCACATTGAAACGGCCAAAAACACACGTTCCTGTACTGCGCATGGGTGAAACGTAAGCCGATTCACCCTGTGTCATTTCTGTTTTACTTTCCGACTCTTTGAAAATTTTGTTCTGTTATTCTGTTGAGGAAAAGCACCAAATTTTTTAAATGGACTAACAATGAGGTGGAGTTGTTGCTGCAAGTAACACAAAAGTACAAAGCTGCAAAAGCGAGTTAGCTTTTCTTCAAATTCTTTAATACTATCTGGAGCGTGTACAAACTGACATTAGTCTTTAATAGGGCTGTCAAAACTGAGAGCAAACAAAACTGCTGTTTAATGACCTCCACCAACTTAGTTCATTGGTCACATGACTGCATCATATGACTAACATGCGTCATCGTTTCCGAAAGTCTCTGTCCACACTGCGAAGCGGAAGCTCCGTCTTCAAATGTATCAGTTTTCGAGAGCATTTTCAAAAAGCTCTGTTTTCCTTTACCAAAAACACCGTCTCAGTGTGGACGGGAGGCCAAAACAGAGAGAAAACAGAGAGAAAACGATGCGTTTTCAAACAAAAACATATTAGTGTGAACTTTACCTACTTACTTAATTAATGCAACGGAAGTGTTGCTTTTTTTGCCTTATGTTTCAAAACCTTCTGATTTTTGTCCTGTGCAGATTCAAGGCAGAAATGTCAGATACTATAAATGAACCAATAACAAAAGAAAGCCCCCGCCAGTGTTTCACAGTCAACTTCTCGTTCTTTTTCCTTAAGAGTTTAATTTTGTCTTCTTTAAAAACAGAGATGAAGTAACAATAAATCCTTAATTTTGTGTCTCGTGCTCAAAGAGCATTTTCAGCTTTTCTGCAAAAGTAAAAGTGGAATCTTGTGTTGTCGTGTCTTCTTTAGAGTCCAGGACGGGACACTATACCTTCGTCTTTAAAATCAGGCTTTGTATTTTAAATGTTTTTCATAGTTGTCTCTCAACTTTAAAACTGTCCTTAATGAAAACAAGTACCTAGTGATGCAGTCTACTGTAATGGGATACCAGAAAGTCAGTTTTTAAAAATTCTTCTCTCTTAGATATTCCACAATCAACTGTAACTGCTGTTATTGTTTAGGAGTAACACCAACTCACTGCAAACATATTAAGTTTCAGAGTGAGGTCACTGAGTGCTCTAGTTGCGTCAAAATAAAACGTAGATTAATACATCATTTTTAAAAATAAAACGGTCCACTTTTTTTTTCTTTTGTCCAAATTGCTGACTGTTTTTTTTCACTTGTGTTTTAAAGTTCAGAGTGATGCTGCTGCCGGACCTGGTCAAGCGTCAGTCCTCCACTCGGGACACCTCCATCCTCCACGAGCAGCAAAGCCCCCTGTGACACGCGTCAGGCTGGGCTTCTTGGAAATGATGAATGAACAGCACGAGCTCAGTGCTATTCAAGAGGTGGAGACTTCAGTCGATGCCAGCCAACTCACAGGTCTGCTCAGTTGCAGTAAGAAGTGAATATTGGACAGTTTCATCTCCTGCATGTATAAAAGTGACTTATTTGTTTGTTTTAACTGTAGGCCCAGACAATGGTGTGACAGTTCCTTCTCACATTGCGTGCTGGGATCAGCAGGAGGACTTGGAGTCATCTATGAGTTCTGAAAGGACTCTGCAGACACCCTCAGAGTTCAGCAGTGGACAGAAGACCTCTGAAAGATTAACCAGCTCAGGGACAAGTTCTGGGAGATCCAGCCTCTGGAAAGAAAGACTGCTACTGACAGAGACAGGAGCATCTCCAGAATCCTCCATCTCTGGTGGGTAGAGAAGATTAAATATAGGAAAAAAAAATGTTACCAATGAATTAAGGGGAGATAAAAGATTTCTTTATGTGGAAACACTGTTTTCTAGATTCTGTCCCAAGAAAAAAGTCCCCCCTTTCCTCAGACTCTGGGAGAGGAGCGGATTTCTCTGGCCCTGCAGTAACGAGCTACCAATCCCCCACAGAGGTAACCAGTCTAGTGAAAATTTTCACACACTGTCACTGCTCTTTCCTTCCCCTTGAAAATTTCATGTACCCCATAGTGGGTTAGAAATTTACAAGGGAAGGAGCAGTGAATGTCAGTGCATATTAATACTGTTCTGTATATTTTAATACCCTCTGAGGTTCACATGATGATGTGGATCAATGATGAAAAATAGCCAAATCTGAGTGCTTGGGCAGCATCTGCCTAAGCCTATGATTATGTTTGAGAAGCTGTGTGTGTGTGTGTTCGTCTGCCCGTGTGTGTGCGTTTGTTTGTCTGCCCGTGTGTGTGTTCGTCTGCCCGTGTGTGTGCGTTTGTTTGTCTGCTCGTGTGTGTGTTCGTCTGCCCGTGATGAGTGAATGGTTTGTGTTTGTGTCTTTCTTCTTTCTCTTCTTACACTGAGCGATGATGTACACATAATAATCCTGAAGTGTATTAAATTAGAATACATCTCATGATGGTTTCTACACTTGAACTGAGCTCAGTGAGTCTGTGTAACACCAGGTCTATGTATGAGTATGTTATAACTTAAATACAAATTTAAGTGGTCTCACTACAAATGGACAAAGGTCTTTACTGACAGTCACCTGTTAACCTGTATATGAAAGATGAACAGATTCTGAACTTGAAACATGAAGTACCTCAGTGCCTTTTTGTAATGGCCAGTAGGGGGAGACTCCTCTGGTAGCAAACAGACGGGACAGAAGAAGGACATGTCCACAGTAACGTTACCCACTAGCTTTGTGTTTTGGAGCTTCAGTTTTAGTGCTCTGGTAAAGTAAGTGATTCTTCAGGGGTTTGGTCTTTTGTTGAGTTTGTGTGTGCTTTCATTTTAGAATGCCTCAATATGTTCAACTGTATGAATGTGTGACCAGAGTGTGTTTATCTCTATAACAAGATAAGACAGCATAACAGTTTATTTTGTGTCAGTCTCCAAACAGGCCTCCTGGGTCTGACAGCTTCTCTTCTACTACCATCTCCACTGGCAGCTACATCACTACAGACCCAGAGCAGAATGTAAATACCGGTGAGGAACAGCCAGGTGTGTAGGTGACACGTCTGTGCAGCTTTAAGTCAGATGACCCAGCAGAAAGTGGATCCTAGGTCTTCACGATTAAACAATAAATCAGACAATGTGGTTAAAATGTAAGAATTATAACAGGGCATATGTTACAGCTGAGGGCTGCTGTGCATTTGCATGGTCGTATGACATATACTTTAAAGTGACCCTGAAAGTAACGTTCGCCTGATTCTGGGTCTTGGTGCAGCTCATCCCTTCCTTTTCTGTCTGCAAGCTTTTTAAACTTCTCCGTCATTAAAATGACCTATTAAGATGACTTTCTTACAATTGACCATCACAGTTTCACAGCAGATGTTGTTATAGCTGCAGCTTTTAATCTACTGATTCATGTCCATGTACCCAAATGATTATTTTCCATATTTTATTATTATTAAAATATTAATAATATTTTTAAGGACTGGAAAAGTCTTTGATTGTAGTCTAGAGGACTTTGCCATGGCCTGAATCATTTCATTTTTTAGCTGCTCACATCAGAAATCACAGCTCGAGTCTCTGATGGGACAGGTTTTCACATTTAAACTGGGACATTTTGGGGCTTTGGTGATAAAAAAAGCAGAGCATAAACAGGGAAGCAGGGACAGAGTAAGGTTGTTGACACACAGCAAATGTTCATTTTAATTTTTATTATTAATCATGAGAGTAGGATTACACAAAAAGATTACTTGACTAGGTTTAGGTATTTAAAAAAGGCTTGGTTCGGATTAATTTCACTGTACTTTTATTTCTTATTTTGCATTGTGTTTCTGACTTTGCTATACTTGTAATGTGCTGCCCTGTTTTTTTCCTCTTCTTCTGCTTTAGATAAATCTCTCCTCCATAAACAAACTGATCAACAAGAAGGTGGAGCAGATTTACGACACGTGCCCTCTCTGTCTGGTGAGAGCTTCTGTTTTAAGGAAAGCTCAGTGACTGGTCCTCCTGGTCTGTCTGTGGACTCGATGTTCAGTGACAGCAGTATCCAACACATTATAGACAAGTATACACGGGAACTTGACCTCTCCCTCAGCACTGCTGGCAAAACAGGTACAAAATGGACACATTTATTTGAAGGAAATGCTCTGTCTTTACCTTGATAGTTTAGGTAGGAGTGTAAAGACATGGTGTGATAAGATGCTGACATGTCACAAATGATAATGTGTATTATTCCTTTGTTGATCTTTAGACAGTGAAGGCTCACATATGGAAGAACACAGCACTTCAGTCTCTCAGCAGTCTTTGTTTCAAGTGTTGGAGACAAGAGGGGAGGATGAAAGCTCTGCACAATGCCAGTCTCTTCTCTCAGACGCAGCAGGAACGCAGACGAGAGGCCTGGTCAGTGATTCAGTTTTAAGCTGTTATTCTAGAGTTCTTAGAAGCTGTTTGTAACAATATTTTAACACTCAGTCACACTAAAGGGATTTCTAACCAGATGAATGGGCTTTTTAAAAGGAAAAGTCTTTGAAAATTAACATCAAATTGTTAAGTTGATCTTAAATTTTATCCTGAGCTGCATTTAAAAAGTCTTAGTAGATTTGTCTGGTCCTGCAGTGACAAGCTACAGATGGTAACCAGTCCAGTGATGCTTTTCACACATTGTCACTGCTCTTTCATTCAACTTGAAAAACCTCATGTACTCCATAGTGGGTTAGAAATCTACAAGGGAAGGAATAGTTTTATATGCAGGTATGCAGAAAGTGAATGTCAATGCATATTATTCCTGTTCTGTATATTTTAATACCCTCTAAGGTTCACATGATGATGTGGATCAATGATGAAAAATAGCCAAATCTAAGTGCAGCATCTGCCTCAGCTTCTGATTATGTTTGAGAAGCTGTGTGTGTGTTTTTGTCTGCCTGTGATGAGTGAATGGTTTGTGTTTGTGTCTTTCTTCTTTCCCTTCTTACACTGAGCGATGATGTAATCATAATAAACCTGAAGTGTATTAAATTAAAATACATTTCATGATGGTTTCTACACTTGAACTGAGCTCACTGAGTCTGTGGGCATGTACATGTTGTAACCCAAACTCAAATTATGAGTATTACGCTGTATATAAAAGATAAAAATAGATTCTCCACCTGAAACATGAAGTACCTCAAAACCACTTATATGTCTTTTTGTAATGGCCAGTAGGGGGAGACTGGTAGCAAACAGATGGGACAAAAGACGGACATGTCCACAGTAACATTACCCACTAGCTTTGTGTTTTGGAGCTTCGGTGTTACTTGGTGGGGTTTCTGGTTAAAGTAACTGATTCTTCAAGGGTTCGGTCTTTTGTTGATTATCTGACTGCTAGTCAGGATTCATATATATTTACTAAAGTATGAAATAGATTTACCTTTCAGTAAATTCAAATTTTAAAAAAGATTAATTCATAAAATCTGTTGTTGTTATAGTAGTATAGCGTCTCTGCCATCACTTTAAAATAACGTGATTCAAATCTCAAAATGATGCCTCTGTGAAAATTACAGCAAAAGAAATCTCAGTCAGTGAGGCGATTTAGACAACCAACTTTTACACTACACTGAGATAACACCTGACCCCACTTCCAGGGATCCTTTTATTGTGGTGGCAATGAACTCTTTATGAGTTCTGGGTCAATCAGCTGCTTGCCCCCCTGCTTCCCTGGCTGCTGCTGTCTATACATTCCACATTGCCATCACTACATAATATATATAATTTTGAGCTCTATTTCCGTTTCCTGTGTTTTATTCACACACTCCTGCTCCGTAGCCGAAGCTAGCTCTGATTAGCTCATTATCTATAAAGCTGCAGTCAGGCGCTCTGGTCCTTTACTGCGTTACACTACAATTATTTTATGACATGAGGTCATAAAAAATGAAGTAGGAGGTGTCAGACTTGTGTGTAGTGTACAAGAACAAAATTCAAGATGTTGATTTAATCACATGCTGTTATCTGTATGTTGAACAGATACTTTTGCATTATTATTCTCAATGTTCGGTTTAAACTTTGTGGTAGGGAGAGGGAATGCGTCTTTTAATCTTTACTATGAAGTCTTTAAAACAAATGCAGCAGCAGACAATATCAAACTGTGGGTAATAGAAGTTTAGCTGCTGGCAAGCCACAAATATCCTACGTCTTTTAACGTTTTGTGTCCTTTTCTCTTGTTTTGTATATATACCTCCTGTTTATTTATTCCTGCTCTCTTATTCCTACTCGTGGAATTTTGTTGTACAACCCCAATTCATATAAAGTTGGGATGTTGTAAACGTCACGTAACGTAAATAAAAACAGACTACAATGATTTGCACAACTTTTTCAACCTGTATTCATTTGAATACACTACAAAGACACTTAATGTTCAAATTGATATACTTTGTTGTTTTGCAAATCTTTACTCATTTTGAATTTGATGCTGGCAACACGTTCCTAAACAGCAGGGACAGGGGCATGTTTACCACTGTGCTTTATCACCTTTCGTTTTAACAACACTCTAAAAGTGTTTTGGAACTGAGGCGACGAATTGTTGAAGCTGTGTAGGTGGAATTCTTTCCCACTCTGGCTTGATGTACAACTTCAGTTGCTCAACAGTCTGGAGTCTCCACTGTTGTATTTTGCGCTTCATAATGCACCAAACCTTTTCAGTGGGAGACAGATCTGGACTGCAGTCAGGCCACTCTAGTCCTTTTCCTCTTTAGTCTGGAGGACACGACGTCAATGAGTTCCAAAAACAATTTTAAATGTGGACTCATCAGACCACAGCACACTTTTCCACTTTGCGTCAGTCCATGTCAGATGAGCTCGAGCCCAGAGAAGTCGGTGACGTTTCTGGGTGTTGTTGATATATGGCTTTCACTTTGCATGGTAGAGATTTAACCATTACTTGTATATGTACTGACAGTGGTCTTCTGAGATATTCCTGAGCCAACGTGGTAATATCCTTTACAGAATGATGTTGGTTTTTAATGCAGTGATGCCCAAGGGATCGAAGGTCAGGGACATTCAGTGTTGGTATTCAGCCTTATGTGCAGCGATTTCTCCAGATTTTTTTAATCTTTTGATGATGTTATGGACAGTAGATGATGAAGTCCCTAGATTACTTGAAATTGTACATTGAGAAACGTTGTTCTTGAACTGCTGGACTATTTGCCCGCACATTTGTTTACAAAATGGTGAATCTTGACCCATTTTTGCTTGTGAACGACTGAACCTTTTGGGTATGCTCCTTTTGTACCCAATCATGACAAACACCTGTTTCCAATTAACCTGTTCACCTGTGAAATGTTCAAAACAGGTGTTTTTTTGAACATTCCACAACCTTTTCCAGTCTTTAGCTGGCCCTGTCCAAGCTTCTTGGAACGTGTTGCATGAAATTCAAAAGTGAGTGAAGATTTGCAAAACAACAATAAAGTTTATCAGTTTGAACATTAGATAGCTTGTCTTTATAATGTACTTAATGGAATATAGGTTGAAAAGGATTTGCAAACCACTGTGTTCTGTTTCTATTTACGTTTTATGCAGCGTCCCAACTTAATTGGAATTTGGGTTGTACAACTACAATGGCTATTCTGTCCTGTACACTTCTATTCTATTTTGTCTCTAAATTGCTGATTTTTTTTTTAAATATTTTAATTTTGTTGAAAACAGATGTGGGCACATGATTTTTTTCCTTCTTTTTTTGGGGGGGGGGGGGGGGTCACTTTTTTTTTTTTT
>VUQR01011326.1:0-21139 GCA_015108515.1 Hemichromis elongatus
TCTGATAGGGTGATATGGTACTACAAGGTCATTAAGATAAGATGGGGCCTGATTATTTAAGACCTTGTATGTGAGGAGCAGGATTTTGAATTCTGGATTTAACAGGGAGCCAATGAAGAGAAGCCAATACAGGAGAAATCTGCTCTCTCTTTCTAGTCCCTGTCAGTACTCTGGCTGCAGCATTTTGGATTCATTGAAGGCTTTTCAGGGAGTTTTTAGGACTTCCTGATAATAATCAAGTGTGCACTGTTTTACTGTTTGCAGTACTTAATAGTAGTTCCTAAAACTGTGATTATTCAACGATTAACCAATAAAGTATTTTACTTAAGATCAATATCAGGATTTTCCGGCCGGGTGGAGATCCTGGACCACAGCACTGTGGAGTTTCTGACTTGGCTAAAAAAAAAAAGCTGCAGTTCCTGCAGCTTTTAGCTGCAATGGAACGAATCGAGTTTTATGTTTCACTCTGATTTGATTAGCAGTAAATTAAGCCGACGCATCGCAAGCAAGTCAGCAGGAGCGCTGACGACAGCGTCTTTCTCCTCCCAGAGTTTTGTCTTTGCAACGGCCGCTTTGTCTGCTTTCAGGGAATTATTTGGAGCATTTGAAGCTAAAATGCACAAGACAGCAACTCGAGTCACGTCTGTTTGTTATAGCAGTGAAAGAAAATATTTGTACGTCGCCTGCGTACTCTAGAAATGACCCTAAAGGGGGCGCCGTTATGCTCGTCTGCAGGAACCAATCAGAGGTCTGAACAGCTGCATGTTTAGTGTGTTGGTGATTCAGTTTCCTCTGCTCTCCTCTCAAAGGCGGACCGTCCCAGCTGGAACCATCGTGACTCAGCCAACACCCAACACACACACACACACACACACACACATCCTGCTGCACAATAATGTGACCTCACCCCAGTACAAAGTGCAGAGAGGGTGGGGAAAACAAGCACGCCTCAGAGGGGAATTCTGCTGCAACTTCAGCCAAAACCTCACCTTCAAAGCCTGCAGGACTGGAGTCCACAAATTATTCTCCATTTGTGAGGACTATTCAGAGTGTTGACCTCAGAGGTCACATGTTAGTCCATCTTTCCAGAACTTGTGTCCCATCCTTACAGAGCAAACGAGGCTGAGTGGGAGGAGAGCAGAGATGCTCAGGCAGACTATCGGTGAGTCAGCTGTGAGCTGTAAACCAAACAGATATATTGTCTGTAAACAGAATTAAACATGTTCAAAGTTTGACTGCTGGGAGCGCTGTGTCCCACACAGTTCTTACCAGTGTGACTCGATATGATCCAAAAATCTATATAACCCAAGATTTAACGCTCTAGCACTGGTAACTGTACCGGATCACTGCAGCGTGTCAGCGGCCTGCAGCCGCCACGTGCTGCGTTCAGGAACCGTCGATGCACCTTGGGCAGAAGAGCGAGCAGAGCTGTTTCTGCAGCTTTGAACAAACACTTCTGCTGCCGACCTCTCTGTGGGTGGGGCTACGGGCAGCTCCGCCCACAGTGATTGGGAACCAGGTTTAATTTCTTTTCAAACGTGACATAATGTTCTATAATGAATGTGTTAGGACACATGACAGAGCACTTGTGAACTTGTGATACGCTGTGAAGCCGACATAATCGTCCAGACATTTCACATCATGTTGGCCAGCACTGCCTGTTTTTAAAAAAAGGAAATTTGTACGGGAAAAGTGTAGAAATCCAGATCACAGGCAGCGAGCGGAGACATCTGGCTGATGTCAGGAACCTGTGGATGGAGGGGATTTCAAAGGCACGCTGGTAGGTGGTTCTACAGGACGTGAATCCAGCTTTAGCGTCCACCCCCACGCAGCGGGGCCCGATTTACACTCGGTGCCTGAGCGCGAGTGTGCAGCGAGGGTTTATGAGGAAGAGCATGGCGTCATCAGCGTACAGGCGGAGGGAGAAGCCAGGAGGCTGTGCGATGGACAGAACATGGCCACGTGGCTGCTCCCCACGAGCGGGGTTTAACAGGAAAACTGCTGCTACACCCAGTAACACACACTCCTGCACTTCCTCCTGAGCTGAGAGGAGAAAGCGTGAAGCCACTGGACAGGAAGTGCCTGCACTTCAGAGAGAAGCTCCATTAAGGCAGGAAGGCGTATTGATTAGACGGCGGATGTACTCTGCACCGCCACATCCGAAAGGACCAGAAAAATGAAGTCACCAGAATGAAGTAAAAATGGAGGAAGAGTGGGAGTGGGCTTCGCTGAGATGTAAGAGTCGGAGCTTTTACTTCAGGCTGTGAGACGGTGAGGATGAACTTGAGCAGTACGTGTCCTATTAATAAAAATCCAGCGTATCAACAGCCACCAATCATATCAGCTATAATAGACAAAAGGACATTTTTCTAAATCACAAGTAAACACAAATCACTCCCAGCACCAACAGCAGAAACATGGCTGGAGGGTGCAGCTCAGGCTCTAATTGGCTGAAGTTCAGACGAGGACGTCGGGGCGCTGCTCCCGCGGGCGCTGCTTTGATACCTGGAAAAGTTCAGACGTGTGAAAATGATCATTTTAAGATGATAATCTGTAGCAGACAGAGCTGTTAGAGCTGCAGGTGACGGAGCAGAGAAGCCGTTAGTGAGGAAACCGATGGTGCCCCTCCACAGCTGTATTTCTGATATCGTAGCCAATCATTTGTGCCCTCATTGTTTACCTCCACACATGTGCAAGTCCGCCTCGTTAGCCTCGGGTATTTGTGTCATTTGGAAGCGCTCCATCCTGTTCTTTTCTTTCCTGCCTGCAGAGTTTAATCGGCTCAGTAAATGAAGGAACTGTTCTTCCTGTGTTCTCAGGATGGTCACCCCGACAGGCTGCAGTGTGGGCTGGAGGTGGGAGGAAGAGTCTTCCTGCTGGAGCTGGAGAAGAACCAGTGAGTCTGAACGGCGTGACGTTGAACACCACGCGTGCACAACGTCCTGGTCGGCCCGTGACGTTAATCTGAGGATGTTTAAGACACCAGAGAGCTGATCAAAAGCCGTGACTGCCGATCATGTCGGAACGAGGAGACATTTTTATTTTTATTCCTCCTTATCGTCGTTTACACTCGCTGTTTCCCAATCTGTCACGTTAGAGTTGATTTAATTCTTTTTTTTTTTTTTAAGGTGGCGTTCTCAGAGACTTTATTCTGAGCCCTTCCCAACTGTCAGCTATCATGTGTTGTTATAGTATTTAAATCTGGTGAGATCACCTTTACCAGTTTTGGGTCGCTCCCAGGACGCCCTGCTCCCAGCCTGTTAGCGAGCATCGCAGGTAGTTTAGGGGCCGTAACACGAGGGCCTGTCGCCTCACTCGTTTTAATAATTCTGCAGTAAAACTCATGAATGTGGTTATTTTAATGCTGTCGTTTGATTCTCAGTCTCTCACCGACTTTGATCTTTGTCGTGTCTCTTCAGCGACCTGCTGCCCAAACCACCAAACGTCTTCTACTACCTCCCCAACGGTACCGGAGTGTCTGTAACGGCCAACCCTGTGGTGAGTCAGCGAACGCACCGCAGCCCGTCAGACCTTCCCCGTGGCGTCGCCCAGCTGTGACAGATGCTGTTGTGTTTGTGTCGTCTGCAGACTCACTGTTATTACCACGGCAGCGTCCGAGGATTCCCCCGGTCTAGAGTGGCTGTGAGCACCTGCTCGGGACTCCGGTCAGTATACCCCCCCCCAACAGGAAGGACCACCTTTCAGGCCCCATCACTGTCACCATCGCAGCAGAGCCTGTCTGTCTGTGCTTATTAAATACAGACTGCACGCAATAAAAAATACAACAATTTTAGTCTGAGAGAGGACGGAAGAAGAAAAGAGTTTAAACGCTCAAACGGACGTGAAGTCGGATGAACGGAGACGCGCGGCTCGGGAGGAAGTGGTCCTGTTTAGACAGCGCTGGTTTCCATACGCTCATCCTGTTCTGCAAAAACAGAAACTCGCAGATTTGTGCTGACGGGTCAAAGCTGGGCGTCAGGCAGGCAGCTGCTCCGTGACTCTCTGAAGGCTCTTCTGGCCTCATTTAAATACAGAAATATGAATATTTACAGGGTGAGCAGACAGATCGCTGACAGCTGTCTGTGTTTACACTGCAAGATGTTGACGTTTAGTCAGGACCGGGAAAATTTACTGCGGCATCACGTCCTGGGTAAAAAACCAAAAACATGTTCTTTAGCAGCAGCAGAGAGAATCAGAAAGCTCCTTAAAGCTAAAAACCTCCAATCGGCTCAGTCCACAGTCCAGGACTCGCTGTTTCAGGTCTTTGTGTTTAATTCAGTGTTCTCGGCAGAAAGCCCGAGGTGAAGCGTCAGCGCTCCAGTGCCGGCCGAACTGATCCGGATCAGTGGCCGCGACCTCTGACCTGACACAGAAAATGTGCAAGCTGCAGGACGATTATTAGGTTTATTTATCAGCGTGTGAGGCAAGAGGGTCCGGCCGTGAAGCCCTCTCAGTAATCGCTGAGCTCAGATTATACACGAGCTCTGTTAACCTGCATTCATCAGTTGGGATTACCGAGAAAGTAAAAACATTTCAAACGAGGAAAAAGAAAAGCTGAGGGAATGATTTTCTGTGGGGTGGTTTCCTCCCAGAGTCTGGTTTATGAAATCACTGCACACAAGAATAATCTGAGTCATCATTTCTGTGTGATTTCCTCATGATTGTGTGTGTGTTAATCGACCGTTTCCTCCTGCAGTGGCATCATCGCTCTCAACTCCACCCTGAGCTTTGAGCTGCAGCCACAGGAGGAGCACCACCATCTCCACCTCCAGGCGAGGGAGGAAGAGGAGGAGGGGGGTGCAGGAGGAGAGAGCGGAGGAGGAGGCAGAAATGGAGGAGGTGATGACGATGAAGGGGGCGTCCACCTGCTGTTCTCTACCACCCCCCTGGAGGGCGACGCTGCGGGAGGCTGTGGGGTGTCTCACACCGCTGTCCCCGCCTTACACAGCTCCACACACCCACACAGGGTGAGACGGGCCGCCATGTTTTTATAAAGAGAGCTGAGCCTGCGTGAGGAAGCACATCACTAAGTTATAGTCTGCACGGTTACCAGGAATGTGTTCAAGGTGTTGCTTTGCAAAGGTAAGGCTGAGGGCACCCAGGAGGTCCACTCTGGAGAGGGTCTGGGCAGTCAGTGGCAGTAGCCACGCCCCCAGACAGGCATGGAGTGTAAAGTGATGCAGATCTCACACACCTGAAACAATCAGTGTGTTAAAGTGTTCCAGTATTTTATCAGCAGTCGAACAGGAAGTGAAGCTGTTCTGCTCCATTCAATAAAACAGTTTTAAGATGTTAGACAACATGTTAGAAGTCGATCCAGGTAGATCAGCACTTCCTGTTTTATGTGAGGTATGAATCAGCTCACAGAGAGGGTGATTGTCTTTAAGGTGAGCCGAGTCTGGAGGCTTTAAAGATGAGAGATTTGTCAACAAACGTTGTCATCTCTGTCATGTCTGTCACCGCACAAGCGCTTCAAACTGTAGGGTAGCGCGTGCCTACGTGCTCCGTGCTGCACGTGTCGATGGGGCGTTAAAGTCAAGTTTAACTGCAGAAGTTTGATAAACAACAAATATGTCAAACTTTTACTCGTGTTCGACCTCTGACCTGACCCCTGTGTTTTGTCTGCAGACGAAGAGAGACATCCTGTCTGAGACCAAATACATCGAACTGGTGCTGGTGGCCGATCACCAGGAGGTCAGTGTGTGTGTGTGAGAGAGAGAGACACGGGTCTGCTGATGTCTCTTATTTCCTGTTCAAAGCAGGATTTCACAGGTTTGTCATCAGTTCTTTAACAGTTATTTCTGACTCGATGACCTCTGACCTGTAAAGGTCATGTGATTTCAAAACTAACATGACCTGGAGTTTGTAAAAGACGTGTATTTGGCTCGCTGCAGCACGTCCCTCATCTCTGCTACAGCTTTTTTTTGTTTGGGTTTTTTAACCTGCAGTACCACGTTCTTGACACAAGATGGCAGCAGTTTGTTTCATCCTAAAACGTGCTGAGTGCTTCTTTGTCGTTCTTACTGCGTTTGATTTGCTGATGTTACTAAAGCTGAAGTCTGCTTCACAGTTTCTGAATTACCAGAAGAACAACAACACCATCATCTACCGCATGCTGGACGTGGCCAACCAGGTGGACTGGGTGAGATCTGACTTCCTGTCACAGCCAGCCTCTGCAACGCTGCAGCAGCAGCGCACCTGAACCGCCTCTTTTTCCTGTTTCAGTTCTACCGTCCCCTGAACGTCCGCGTGGCGCTCACGGGTCTGGAGATCTGGAGCGACCGCGACAAGATCCGGGTGGAGAAGAGCCCGACGGACACCCTAAACAACTTCCTGGAGTGGAGGACCAGAGACCTGCTGCCACGTCTTCGCCATGACAACGCCCAGCTCGTCATGTAGGAGCACTTACCAAAATAAGTCTCAGATTGATCCCGGTCCAGGTCGTCACGTGTTTGTTTCTTCCTCACAGGGGCGGGTCCTTCGACGGCACCACGGTGGGGATGGCGTCTCAGTCATCCATGTGCTCCAGAGACAGGTCGGGCGGAGTCAACGTGGTGAGTCGACCACGTTGACCGCCACTGCGCCATTTATTGATTAGTTTTAATATTTAACCAAACGAGTTTAAAGCATAGTTAAAATGAGTGTAAAACATTTGTATAGTCCTTGTTTTACAATTTCCTGACAAAATGTTCGGCTCCATAAAAATGAAGCGATTTCTCTCTTCCTGTCAGGATCACCTGGTCAGTGTTTTGGGCGTGGCTTCAACTGTTGCTCACGAGCTAGGTCACAACCTCGGGATGAGCCACGACACCGCGGAGCGCCGCTGCTCCTGCCAGAACGAGCCGCGGCTCGGGGGCTGCATCATGGAGCCCTCAACCGGGTCAGTACCAGACTGTTCAACCCGGGTCAGCCCCAGACCAGACCCCCCAACACATCCGCCTGCTGAGACTCAGAACTCGAGGCTTTTTCTTTCATTTACTCTGTGCTTTAACTGCTTTACCGTTTACAAGGTACCGTCTCTCAGAATGTAAGCACAGCGTCTGTGCTGCGGTTCGTTAAACTTCTATATTTCTTTTAGTCTTTCTCTTGATGTCTCACCTGGTTAAATAAAGGCTTCTTCACATTCTGTTCGTAATGTTACTGAACTTTCTCCTGTTGTGCTCTCGGACCCGTCAGCTCAGAGTAACAGTTCACGGTTCAGTCTAAAAACAAAGGTGAACCATTTCCAGGACCTTGGCTCTGGTACTGGATCACGTTTCCTGTGAGTGTTCGATCAGCTCAGTCAGTCGTGTAGTTTAAGCTTTATTGAAATTGTCCAGGGAGAACAAAGTTTTTGATTTTTTGCATCGGGCTGTAAACATGCTGTAAAGTTGGACTTCGTAATGTGAGACTGGCTCTCTGCTGGAGCCTCGTGTGGCCATTAGAGGAACTGCAGGTTTGACGCTTGAGTGTTTGCTTCATTTTTCAGTCCTGCAGGTTCACCTGGTTGGTTTCCAAGTGTAATATTAACCTAAGATCTCTAACCTCAGGTTCATGCCGGGTCAGCAGTTCAGCAGCTGCAGCGCTGCAGATCTGTCCGTCAGCCTGCTGCACGGCGGCGGTATGTGTCTGTTCAACGTGCCGCAGCCGGAGCATCTGCTGGGAGGACCTCGCTGTGGAAACCTCTACGTGGAGAAAGGAGAGGAGTGTGACTGCGGCCTGCTGGAGGTACTCACCCGTTTACTGCTGCTCCAGGTGGAATTTACTAGACCGAGTTTATCTCCCGGCGTTTGCTTCGGTTTCAGTCACAGTTACTCTCGGTCGCTTGTCCTAGCAGCGATGAAGGTCACACATGTTACTTTTGTTTGTTCTCCTTCCTGATGATGTGTTGCTGTGCTCTGATTGGTCAGGAGTGTGAGGACCCCTGCTGTAACGCCTCCACCTGTCAGCTGGTTCCTGGAGCTCAGTGCTCGTCTGATGGTATCTGCTGCCAGGACTGTAAGGTCAGGCTGGCGCCAACGCCCACAAATATAAGAAAAACACTTCCTCGGTATTTTCATGTAACCCCTCCTCCTCTTCCTCCTCCATCAGCTGCGAGCGGCGGGTTTGGTGTGTCGTGAGCCTCTTGGGGAATGCGACCTCCCTGAGTATTGCACAGGCTCCTCCCCCTACTGCCCCCCCAATGTATTTCTGCAGAATGGGGAACCCTGTGAGGAGGGCGCCTCCTACTGCTATGGAGGAGTCTGTGCCAGCATGCACACCCAGTGCCAGACGCTGTGGGGACCCAGTAAGACTCCAGTCTGTACCTGTCCTCTCTCTGCTCTGCCCTCCCTCATTTCCTGTCCTGTTTCCTGTCCTGGATGTTCATATTAAACATGGAGGAAATATTGCTGTGAGCCACAAATTAGGACCTACTTCGTTGCGAGGATGATTATGTCTCACTCAGCTGGGAATGAGCAGAATAGATTTACCTCGAGTCCAAATCCCCTCGTATGAAGTTCATTTTCAGCTAAACTTAATTTATCGCAGCGTATTGTAGACCTCACCTACCAGCAGGGTGAGTTTGACCCGCTCAGTGAAGCCAACAAAGCTTAAACCAGTTTCTACTGAGCTGTTTTGGTTTACACCAGTTTAAAACATGCATTTCTGACTGGTTTCTATTTCTGCCTTCAGATGCAACCAGCGCTCCCGCCGTCTGTTTCTCATCTGTGAACAAAAAGGGAAACAAATATGGAAACTGTGGTCAGCTGACCAACGGCTCCTACATTCCCTGCAGGAACCCGTGAGTCCGCACGGTCACAATCATGGTCACTGCTGCGTTACTGTACTGCAGGCCTACAAATCCCATCATGCCCGTGTGTGTCTGTGTGCGTGAGTGTGTATTCATATCTTTGTGGGGACCAAAATCCTGGTCCCCACAAGTTTGGAGGCATTTTTCAGATTCATAATCGGGTTTTAGTGTCAGGCTTAGGCTGTGGTTAGGATCAGGGCCAGAGAAAGCATCATGTCCCCGCAAGATATGAAAACCCAACGTGTGTGTGTGTGTGTGTGTGTGGACCGGCCCTCTCTTCACTTCCTGTCACGTTTGCTTGTGTTTGCAGGGACGTTCACTGCGGCAGGATCCAGTGTCAGGGTGGGAGGGACCGCCCCCTGCTGGGCACCAACGCAGAGATCCTCACCACCAGAGTCCACTTTAACAACAGCGACCTGGTCTGCAGAGGCACCTTCTTCCACCTGGGTGACGACGTCTCCGACCCCGCCACCGTGTCCCAGGGCACCGCATGCGGCCGCGGCAAGGTCAGACAGCGCCTCCTACAGGCTGCAGGACAGTCTTTGAGTTAATTACTTTTTAGTAATTATAATTATAGCATAAGCAACCATAAAAAGGGATTAAAACCAGAATGTCTGTGTAGTTTCAGTCTTCCAGGTCATGGTTATCGAAGAGGCTTGGAAAGAAAAACAAGTTTCAAAGAGTCCAGTGGTTTTTCTCTCCAAGCTCCTTAGATTAAAACCACTGATGTTAGAGGCTGCAAATATTTTTTGGAGATTTTTAAAAGAATTTCTTGAAACAAACCTTTGTTAAAGTGTTTTGTTTCTGTTTTAGGCCTGTTTGAACCAGAAGTGTCAGGATGTGTCTGTGTTCGGTGTGGACGAGTGTCGCGGGAAATGCAACGGCCACGGGGTGAGTCAAATTTAACAATGTGAGAGGTGTCATTTGGCACAAAGAGAGGTTTTCCACCATCATTTCAGACGAGACCATATAAACTCATCAGTGTTTACTGAGGTTTATCTGCTGATGGACTTCTGTACACTCAGAGCAGTCGCCCCCTGCTGGTCATGAGACAGACGTATTGCCTTGCACTTTGGGAGGATTCTTCACTTTAAAGGAAAAGAACGACAACCTCTGAATCTCCGTACCTTCACACACAATCTTATCATTTGAGTCGATGCCTAGACCGTACAGACTGGAACAGGCAGATGTCAGGAGGGGGGTGAGTGAGAGGGTGAGGAGGTGAGTGGGTGAGGAACCTTTCAGACAGGAACCTCACTGAACCTTAAAAGAAGGACTCAATTTGGCCATTTCTCCACAACAGCTGTCCATAGTGGAGCAAATAAGGATGAAGGTCTCAGCCGCCCCCTCCAGTGGGAGAGTTCCTCTGTCTAAACTCACAATAAAAGAAAAGCAGGTCGTCACATCACACAAACATTACTACACTCCTCGGTGAGAACAGCACCTATGAAGCCTTAGAGCGAGACGCCACAAGCAGCTACAAAAAGAAAGTTATCAGTCCCCTTCAAGAACTTGAAAAGGAGAAACCTAGACTTGTAGTCAAGACCAAGACAGACCGGGTCAAGACCGAGACCACGTCAAAGTGGTCTCGAGACATCCAGCTGTCGCCCTACCACCACATACTGTAAATACGACGCGGCCCCTGTTGTTCTTGGTACCCGTGTGAGTCTGTGTTTGTGTTTGTGTTTGTGTGTCAGGTGTGTAACAGCAACAGGAACTGTCACTGCGACGTGGGCTGGGCTCCGCCCGACTGCAGGTACTCGGGTCACGGCGGCAGCGTGGACAGCGGCCCGGCCCGAGCGGCTCGAGGTGCTTCGCTCTGAAAAACCCTTCCAAAATGAGACGGTCCTCGCCTTCTCGGCAGCGCCGTTAATCCTTCGTGTTTTTGCTTTCAGAATCAGATCCCGTCCGAGTCGCCCTGCTCGTCATCTTCCTCTTCATCCTGCCGGTGGTCCTCCTCTTCCTCGCTCTCCGCTTCCCTGGTTTCCGTCGGCGTCTGTTCTGCCTGGGACCCAACAGCCCATTTCATAAAGCTCGACAGCACAACCGGTAAACCTGGCTGTGTGTGTGTGTGTGTGTGGGTGTGTGTGTGTGTGTGATCAGTTAAACCAATGAAATCTTCATTCAAACTAGGAGGTGCGTCATCTGTTATACGTCCTCTCTATATTCACCTCCAGCCTGGCTCTGATGTGCTTTTTCTTACCCACAATGCAGTGTGTCTGACAGTGAGATGTGGGGTTTGGAGGTAACGCCCACCCACGTCTCCAGGTACTGCTGGACCTGCGGGTCCTGCTCTGTGCTCCGCCCCCTTAGAGTCAGAGAGGTGAAGCGCTGGGACTGATGGATGATGATTAAGTGTCTCTGGTGTCGTTTACGTCCTCGTTCTCTTCCTTCACCTCACTGACTGTCTGCTCACGCCTGCTCACACCTGTGGAGCAGAAGCAGGTCAGGGCTTTAAGCTGTGCTGGTCCACGTCTCCTCCTCCTGGCAAACTAAACAAAGTCAGAGTTGGAGACTCTTTAAGCCAGCGGTCCCCAGCCCCCCGGCCGAGGTTGGAGACGGCTGCTTTAAGTTTCGTGGCGCAGCTTTAAGTCTTACCTGGATCCTTCCCACATGACTCCCTCACAATCAGCTGTTCCCTTTCCTCTGCACTGTAGAACCTTTAGAATATTTCATAAGGCCGCGTAAAATGTCTCAAATCAATTTTTCAGGAGGACTGTGGTGTGATTTTGTGCCTCTGTTCTGAGCGCACGTAAAAAAATTGCAAGTGCAAATGTTGCATCACGAGGAGAAAATGAATTTCAGTGTTTGTTATTATCCATATATACAGCAAAAACACAGAGCATCCAGCAGTTTATCTAATTATACATCATAGCTGGCTTTAGAGCCGCTCACATAATTAAAGATACGTAAACAAAAACAAACGCGTGTTGATTCGTCAGCACTGATGTTCACCCCCACAAACCTGCAGCAGCTCTGTGGCCGATGGTGTCGTGTAGGTGGCCGGTGGGCCGGTAGCGATGTGTGTTGGTGAGTTTAGAGTTCAGCTGTTCTCAAACATTTAAACTTCATAAGAGCATCAGAGACTCTGACGATCGTCAGCCTCCCGAGTTCACACCTGAGCTGCCGCGTCTCTTTGATTCACTCGCCTTCCCGTGCAGGACTCCGGCGATGGAGCGAGTGGACGGCAGGAACGGAGAGCAGGTCCGACCTCTCAGATACCACCTGAACCCCCAGACGGACATCGCGCTGACCCCGCCCCAAAAAGAGGTAACCAGAGTAACGGCACAGACACACCGGCACAGCGCGACTGTTTGCAAATGTTTGCAGCTGGAGAGGCGCAGCACGCCGTGGCAAAGCGCCCGAGCAACCATTGGCAGAATATCTATAGATAAATGTATATGGAGAGAATTTTGTATTTTAAATGAGTTGATAGTAAAGATCACTGAGCGACCTCAGCAGAATCACAGACGACAAAGACTGCACGGAGTTTTTTAGCATTTTGAAGCAAACTGTGGAGGTTTTGTTGCTGCTGTGTGGATGAGGCTGTGAGCGAGGTCCACCACTCACGGTTTGAGGTTGTCTTTATTTAAAGCTTTGCACAGGATCCACTAACTCCTCCTACATTCCCTCTAAAACACACCAAGTTAAGTTATTATTACGAACCACATCCTGCTAAATATTAGACTCCTTTAAACTGCATCCCCATCTTAATCTCTTGAAAAGGTTTCCTTTAAGGGCCAAAAATATATTTCCAGTTTTTTCTTCTCGTATCAAATGACATCACAGACGGGATCTTGTGTAGCTCTGCTTTGACCAGATATGACTGTGGGCGCCGCGGCGCCGCCTCCTTCTCCTCAGCGATGCCCGCTCTGAGTAAACTTCCTGAAAGCAGCATGACGTGTCTGCAGTGAGTAAAAATAATACCGAGACTCGAGCAGAAGTGGGCGAGGCTTCGCAGAAACGTGAAGTGAAGCGTGGCCGACGGCTCAGAGGAAGTGACACGCGCCAATATCTGCACTTCGTTTCTTTTCCTCTCCTCACGTCTGACATTAACACACCTGCCCGTTTGGCCTCCGACCTCTGTTTGAGTCTCTCAGCTGTCACTCTGCTTCTGCTTCCTGTTTTCTCTCAGGTTCATGACAGACCTGCTCCTCCCACTAAGCCACTCCCCCCAGACCCCACTTTAAAGCCTCCACCACAGGTAACCGCTCCCCTGGAGGCGTGCGCTTGTGTGTTCAGGTGTCCCGCGTGTGTCTGTGGTCGTGATGATGTGTTTGAGTCGTGTCGTCTCAGCCGTGGCGAATCCTTAGTGCAGATTTATGTCATCAGTGATAAACAGGAAAAGTTCAGCATTTTGAAAGATCCTCAGATTCTCTCCGTCCCCGAGTCAGAGCGCAGAAATCAAACCTGTCTGGGCGGGGCTAGAGCCTGAAATCTGTGAGACGGTCAGCAGGAAAACCAACCAAAGACTGAAACGGTGAACAACAACGAGCAGCAGAGCGCAGCGACAGGAAGCACCGGCGTCGTGCTGGTGCGAGTGAAAGCATCCCAAACCGACGCACTAATTCAGCAGACGGAGGATGGCGGTCCGTGGCATCTTTAAACAGGAAGGCTGGAGAAGCTGCTCTTCGTGGCCTGCAGAGGGAGATCTGCTGGCTCTATGAGGTTTTCCGCTGAAGTGGATCCCGGACAAACCAAACGCATCGTGCGCCGCCGTAATCTTCATGGCGTCCATGTTTTTCTGAGGAGATGAACTAGAACTGTCAGATTCTTCTCCTGGTCTGCAAACGCCACGACTTTACCTACATGCTCTGGTTGTGCTCTTTAGGAAACCTTAGCGATCCCGTTTAGCGTGAGCCGCCATCAGCACGACCCAGCTGCCTTCAGGCTCAGGTGGATGTTCACCTGCAGAGCGCCATTAAAGACGAATTTGAGGATTTCCTAAAATGTTGAACTGTTCCTCGCTGACTCGGCTTGGGGTCGTCTCCAAACACTGACTCCGTGTTCTTCTGACTTTTTATTTCTGCCGCTTCAGTTGGTTAAACAGCGACCAGCCCCGCCCACCAAGCCTCTGCCCCCCGACCCCCCCGCCCCCTCCAACCAGGTACGCTACCTGTAGTGTGTAGTGTTACTGTGCGTCCTGTTTGTCTGCAGTACGTGTGTGTGTCGTGTGTTTTAACGTGTTGTCACAGCTAGGGCTGGGCGATACGTCTCCATCTGTCAGCTGGATGGCGATATACGATAAATATCTCGCTAAGTTTTTAAAGCCATGAAGTAAGAACAAAAATAAAGTTTAGTCAAAGCCGTGTCCCACGTTGTTCCTGTGCACAACACAACGCTCACAATTGTGCAGTTAAAATGTAAACTACAAAGACGCCGAGCATCATAACAAAGACAGATTTCACTGCTGCGTGACTCAAGCCTCGTCTCTGAACAGGTGTTATTGGTGCTCCTCATACACACAGTACGGTAATATTATGTTGACCACAGTACGTATTACTCCGCGAGGCCCCTGACCACGGTAGCCATAATTTATCAGTGGTCCCAAAGTCGGACTAAAACATTGTTTGACAGATTTCTGAGCGCCGTGTGCATAAAATCAGTCTGAGGTTAATAAGCACAACCAGCGTTCATATAATTCATACAGAATTCAGACACACTGTCGATTTTGGAGAAAAGTAACTGATTTCAGTGTAAGTTTGTAGTATCAAAGATACGCTATAGGAGTTTTGTGGATTGTTTGGGGGCAGGAAGCTGGGAGACTTTGCGGTCTGGGATACAACACGCAGTTTACACACTTTTTATTTTGCACTTCATGGCGCTGCTGTAAATGGTGACGATACTAGTAGTGCTGCAGACTTTAGTCGGGACGCTTTCCCCACATTACCTACAGCAGCGGTGCTCAATCCTGCAGCTTTTAGATGCGTCCTTGTTCCGACACACCTGAATCAAATGAATGCTTGTTATCAGGCCTTTGCCAAACTTGATGGAATGCTGAAGAGGTAATGAAACCATCTGATTCAGCTGTGTTGGAGCAGGGATGCATCTAAAAGATGCAGGACTGGAGGACTGGGATTGGGCACCCCTGCTCTACAGAATACATTATTCTGCTGCTCATCTGACACTCCAAATAATAGTAGTAATAATAATAATAGTAATAATGTTAGTAATCTCTAAATGTTTTCTTTTTACCGCCCAGCCGGTCCATCCTGTGCTGCCTGCAGGTGAAGCGATGGGGGAGGGGGGGCTGTGTTCAGTGAAAGAGGGGACGCAGAGTAACGTTGGTAGAGACTAAAGTGGTCCAAAGAGGCAAACATGCAGCTCCACAAGTATAATTATAACATAACTTCGACTACATCGATATAAATGATATTGTCACATCTTATGTCTCGTACAAAAATATATCGATATAATTAAAAACTCGATGTATCGCCCAGCGCTAGTCACTGGTGATTTAGTGCTGAACTTACAAGATTCCAGGTGACACAGGTGTTTTTCCTTTCTGGGTCTTACATGCATTTCATAACAGAATCCATGACTCCGCCTTCTTGGACGGTCTGTTAAAACAGTGACCTCACAGCAGCCATGTTGTTGGATGATGTCATTAAAAAGGCCCTAAAAGGCTCCAGCAGCACAAACACCATCCAGAGGTCCAGTTCAGGTGAAGCTAGCATACAGCTAGCAGCTACAGATACCTGTCAGTCAAATAGGCCACGCCCCTCAAAGTGCAAACTTTAATCGTTAAATAGAAAAGAACCTGACGGCCTGGTTCGTCTGACCCATTTCTGTGGTTCCCCTGTTTGTCTTATTCATTCTAGCTCTGCCTGCATGCTGCACTATCAGTCGAATACGAAATAACATCTCAGAAGTGACTGAGGTCACAGTTTCACGCGAGTCAGCAGAGAATTTCAAAATAAAGCTCAACGAAATCGAGTCCTCGCCACCTGCTGTGCTGTGTTTCCTCCTCCCGTGTCTTCGTCTTTGTCGCTGAAGCTTCACTCTTCTTCCTCTCTTCTTCCTCGCTAACCCTCCAGCAGCTGGTGAGTCGGCCAGCTCCGCCCAACAAGCCTCTCCCCCCTGACCCCATCACACCTGGACAGGTACGCCCGACCTGCATGCTGCTAGTTGCTAGCACATAGAAAGCATATAGTAGTGCTAAGAGCTGAAATGGTGATGGGGTGGATCAATCACTGTGATTACTGAGAGCTGATGGTCAGACTGGCTGTGTGAGGGTGTGGTTTGGTGAAAGCGGTAGAGGTGATTGGTTGGCTGGAATCACACTAAGTAATACCAGACAATCATGAGGCGTTCAGGAACGCAGATGAACGTCGGGTATGCAGGCTCCTGATTTGACAGCGGGGGCGGTAGATTCACCTGTTTTATCATTTCAGGCTTAATTAGCTGATTAATTCGTTACGAGGAAACCAATCAACCGTTCTGATTTAAAAATCCTCGAAGCTCCTCGATCATGTCAGATTTCACACAGCGGAGCAGTAACAGGTGACACTCTCGTTTGTTTCTTTCTGCAGGTTTCTGTGCCACTCAAACCTCTAGTCCCAAAGAAGCCCCGCCCTCCAGCCATGCCGTCCAACCCCTACCTCCCACCGCACCCCGGCTACACCTCCAGCAGTAAACCACCGCCACACGGGGCGGTCGCACCTGCGGCTGCCGGACCCAACAGGTACACCTGACACCTTTTTGTCTGTTTCTTAAAACTTTCTGATTTAAGACGATGGCGTAAGTGTACTTCCTCCCTCCATCGAGGACCGAGGTTTCCTGTAATCTGACAGGAAGAGATGGGAGCTGTGTTTGAGCCAATCAGCTCGTCCACAGACGATGGGGGTAATCGTTCATCGTGTACAGCGGCGACTTTTTAACAGGAAGCTGCACTTTTTGTAAAGTGTTGCACAATGCCAGGGTGTAAAAACATGCGAGTGAGGGTGGTGACTTCCTGCAGCGGGCGGAGGCTGAACTCGCAGGAATCTCTGCAGATTTGATCCAGCATCACCTCTCAGCACTTCACACCCTCGCTAACAAATGAAACTTAAAAAAGCATCAAGCATAAACAATAAAACCTGGAACAAGAAACCAGATTCACACGCGTTAGTTTTTTAGGTTAATCGTGACCTTTCTGTGAGAATAAAGGCACTAAATACGACGTTTATTCCATTCCATTTTATTTATACAGCGCCACATCACAACAACAGTCACGTCAAAGCGCTTTACATTGTACATACGTACATACAGAGAAAACCCAACAGTCACATGACCCCCTATCAGCAAGCACTTTGGCGACAGTGGGAAGGAAAAACTCCCTTTTAACAGGAAGAAACCTCCGGCAGAACCAGGCTCAGGGAGGGGCGGGGCCATCTGCCGCGACCGGTTTATGTTGTGAGTTCAAACTGAATTTGAAACGTGTGCAGCAGCTCTGTTTGCTCACACGTCTTCGTGTAGCTTGGATGTGAAATGAGGTGTTTGTGTTGGCTGTGAACCGACGGCCTCTCTCCTCTGTGCAGACGACCTCCTCTTCCTCCGGTGCGACCCGCCGTCCCTCTGAAGGTGGAGTCCTCTCCTCCGCTCTGACCCGCAGAGACACCTTTGACTGATCGGAGAGCAGCTGAAGGTGGAGATGATGGGGACTCGCCATCGCCGGATTTCATCCTCACAAGTATAAATAAGCATGGCTGTATCTCTGGAGTTCAGTGCCTTGCTCAGCAGCACCTCAGCAGCAGTTAATGTGGACGTTTGGATGATGTCACATTCATTCAGTGCCTTGCTTAGAGACCCTTGGACCGACCTCTGGTTAGAGGTTTCCAAATTATGGTCCGTGGCCCATCTGCAGACGTTTTGGGTTCTTTTTTTTCTTTTTTTTTAACGTTCTTTTTAGTGACACGTTGGCTTTTTCCGCTGGAATAAAGGCGTAGCAGATCGGACTGACTTCCTGTCTGCTCACAGATCTTCTGATCAACAAAGACTTGAAATCCTGGATGAAGGTTTGAGTGGACAGCAGGAGACGGGTCACAGATTTGTTACATTTTATTTTCTGTTACAGAGAAAAACAAAAACGGAGATTTTTACTTGGAATATTTTTATTAAAGTTCCCGCACACAGGCTCGAGTTACGATCAGACAACATCCTCGCTCTTATTTTGAAAGTTACGCTGTTGCTCGGGCCCGTGTTTCCCTGCAGACGCCGTCTCTGCACCTGCAGCGGGTGATGACTCCTCCTGCTCCCAGGACCCCCAGTGAGCCGGACGAGCGTCCAATCACACCCTGCGCCAGGTGTACAGGAAGTACAGTCACCAGCTGAGCTCCGCCACATTCACAGGAGAGGCAGCCGATGAGAGCTCCTCCCGGCACAGACTGGACGCCGAACAGCGGCCCGGTTCATTAGGATCCGTGCGTCACTGTGCAGGAAGCCACTCGGAGTAAAGCTGTGCTATTGTTACTTTACTGCGCTGCTACATGATCTGACTTTATTCTGAAAATATCTCCCTCGTCTAGTCGGTTGTTAGATGGCACAATAAGTTCTTCACAGGAATAAAGTAACAGGAGGATTTTGGCTGTCATCACTTTGATCCCAGAGCTTCAACCTTTATTTTCTGAATGTCACAATAAAAGATGACGACTTTATTACCACGCTGTTATGTAACGCCAGCGTTTTTCTGCTTTTTAAGGTTTCTACTGTCACTACTGTAAAAACGCTGCTTCCATGACGTCAGGCTTACAGCTGTTGTGACTTTTCAGCTTTGCAGGTTTTATTTTTGTGCGTTTTGTACATGAAAGGCTTTTTATGTACGTGTACTTACGGTGACTTTATTGTGAAAATCTCTGACGTTTTTGTCCTTCGTGTTCGCCAAACCTCTCTCGCCTCCGCCCACGTGTTTCGACACCTGCTGCCTCTCTGCTTAATTTGCCAGATGATGTTTTTTACTTTCTGAAGCTGAGATCAGAGACGGCAGGAATGTAGCCGATGGTTTGTGATGAACGCCGAAGCGAAGCCGGGAGGCTGAGGCGATGAAGACTCAGAGGAAGGTCGACCCGAGCTGTTCAAGGAGCAGTTCGCAGTTTAACCATCGCCTCGTTGCCTTCTCACCAGCAGCTGTGTGACTTAATTTAAAGACCTCTAAGAAAACGTGACTGTTGTTTGGATCCTGGAGGTGGACCGAGTGGTCCCCAGTCACCCCGAGAGGGTTGGGGGTTTGATTCCTCAGCCCATGTGCCTGGTATTAGATTAAACTGCAGTGACATTAATAAAAGAAAGTCTGACGCCTCAACTTCAGTTATTTTGTCCAAACAGTGAATAAATGTTTCTGGCCTGTTCAGTAGAACAGAGCGCTGCTTTATTTGGAGCAGCTTCACATAAACCTGCAGTAAAACAAATATTTCAATAAAAAATATATATTTTCAAAAGCCTGGCCTTTGCTGTAGAGTGAAGGGGAGAGAAACTGTAACGTGGTCTAAATGCACTTTTTCAGTGAGCGTCGCCTCCAGGGTAAGCTGCTTCTCCTCGTCGGGGTTTGAGTCCGACTCGGTCTGCATGAGCTGTCCCGTTTCACTAGAATGAGCAGAACCTACAAAATGCACTT
Organism: Hemichromis elongatus; assembly: GCA_015108515.1. Classification (NCBI taxonomy): domain Eukaryota; kingdom Metazoa; phylum Chordata; class Actinopteri; order Cichliformes; family Cichlidae; genus Hemichromis; species Hemichromis elongatus. Next base: position 19,362 of record VUQR01011326.1, read on the forward strand.
TTCTCAGTTTGACCTGAAAGTACAGACAGACCGCGGACTCCTCGGGAGAGCGTTGCTGAGGTCAGGAGCCTCCTGTGCAGCCGCAGGATCCACGGACACAGCTCCATCCCTCTTTCATATACAGTCTAACGTGATGTCACCCGCTGCTTTGTGCATTTTGAAGCTTTACTGTGAGTGTTTTGGACTTGAGTGACCATATTTGGACAAAAGGTGCAGACACGGAGAGCAGAGATCGCCGATTTTCACTGCTTGTTTGTACAGTTACAATAATAATTACATTAAAATGCTTTGACAGCACAAACATAGTCAGTCAGGGAGGCCACGCCCCTTTGAAGTTCAAACTTTAAGCCTTAAATAAATAAATCTCAGCCCTGCAGCTCGCTGCGCACTGAAAGCCTCGTTCATGTTTATGAAGCCAGACTCTGAGGTCTGATGCTGGTCCAGATCGCTTTCTTTAAAACTGCGTCAATAAAAATCAGAACAAGCGCGCATTCAAGGGCAGAAAGGTGAAGTCCAGGCACGGGGCCGGCCAGCTTCTGCTTTCTCGGTTTCTGCTCGTTTGTCGAAGAGCGAGCCTGTTGTGTTTCTTCTTCGTCTGTACTTTTTCTTGTGTGTCTTTGGCTCCAGAGGGATGTTTTCTGTCTCCCCTGAATGTGAATCAGCGTCTGTTTGGCTGGCTTCTTTGTAGAAGTGAATCTGAATAACGTGGGGAACAAACGCACGGTCTCATGGAGGATGTGAAAACAAGACGAGGGGAATTAAAAAGCTTTGGTTCACTTTCTCTTCTGTCTCCCAAATAAATAAATAAAAACAGCTGTAATGCTCGGACATCAGAAGACTTCCTGCAGATGTCAGATTAGATGTTGGCTGCAGACTGGCTGATGCGAAACACTGCTCGTGTTCCAGATACCGCGAGCTGCTCTAATTATGATGGTTTAAAGAGATTATTGGGGAAAAGCCTAAAATCAAATCTGTTCTTATTGCTCGTGTTTGTTTCCACGGTGACACTGACTGTGTTAACCCCCACATCCACCTCCATCCATCCCCGCCTCCTTCATTGACTCTGATGGAGCTCTTCGGCTCCTCGGGGAGAGACAACATCTCCCGGTCTGACTGAGAGCATCGTCACGTCGATCCGCCGCCACGTGACGCATCGACTCAACGTCCGCGTCCATTAAAGAGTCCAGCAGACTGTTAAAGTCTCTCTCTCTCCTCGGCCGCAGTAAAACCAAGCAAAGAGAACTTACAGCGGACTAGGATCCCACCGGAGACTTCCTGAGCCGCCACGCAACGCAAACGAGCTCGGAAGCAGGGATATCCTTCCTGCGTTTCCTCCCAGCAAACGCTCGCGTCTCAGCTTCAGCTTGTGAAAGCGTTCGTTTTATCTCACTGATGTATGTTTCAACAGATGGTAAACGCAAAGCTTCACGCGTGGCTTCACAGCCAACGGCCACTTTGTTAGGTACACCTGTTCAACTGCTTAATAAAGAAAATGTCTAATGGTAGCTGTATTGTCCTTTTACTTATTATCCAAATTTCTATAAGGGAGACACACACACCGATCTATACTCCGATTCCACTTTTATTACCGCTTTTCATTTCCCCTCCTTTCCCGCTTCCTGCTCGTTGTTGAATTACATATGTTGCTGCCCACCGGTGCCCTCTAGCGGCTGGTGCAAATACAGGCCAACATATTACAGTTACTACAGATGATGTAGGACGTGTTTTATTGTAATTATTGTTATGTAACCCTTTCATGCATGAATTATGACAACCTC